>KZ809415.1:53471-68698 GCA_000696205.2 Oncopeltus fasciatus
TTATTTGATAATGATGTATAATATATTAATTATATGTATTACAAGAAGTATCTAAATTTTCAAAGTATATTAAGATTCTTTTTGGCTTTCCTGAGTATAATATGTGAATAATTAAGAAAATTTGTTAAAAGTCGTCTGTGGAAGCGGGAGTTCCTCAGGGCAGTGTGCTCGGACCCATCCTTTATATAATTCATACTTCCGACTTTCCAGCAACAGCTGATACTCTCTCTGCTACCTTTACCGATGATTCAGCCATCATAGCGTCAGATTCTGATCCCACAGTTGCTATTAATATCCTTCAAGTACATCACAACCAAGTAACCGCTTGGTGCGCAATATGTGGCGTATAAAAATAAATGAAAGCAAGTGTGTCCACGTCATATTCACTCTCCGCACCAAGCCTCCACTTAATCTCACCTTCAACGAAATTCCTCATTCCCAATCCTACTCCATAAGAAACCGCGGTTTCTACTTGGAAAGAACACATAAGGCAAAAGAGACAAGACCAAAAAAGACTATTATATAGACTACTCGGAAGAACATCGAAATTATCATACACAACAAATTAACATTATACAAAACTATTCTTAAACCTATTTTGCATACGGTATAGAACCCTGGGGTACCGCTAAACCTTCCAACATCCAACGCATCCAATCCTTCCAGTCCAATGTCCTCAGAACCATTGTTAATGCTCTCTTGTGTATCCAATGTATCCAACTCTACTGTTCACAATGACTTCAAAATCGACCAAGTCAAAAACATAATTCCCATTCGTTGCTTCAAATTTCAATTCCGTTTCATCCAACATCCTAATCCCTTAGTCAATGAACTATCTTCCCAAAGCCATCCCGATCATATACGATATAACGGAGATGGCCCCCCGTGATCTTCTGTAACAATAGAACCTAGTTAAATTTATTTAATTTACATAGTTTAGTATTAATTTGAGAGTGTTGTCTTTGGTCACCTTCTCTCTTCAAGTGATTGTCATTGAATGTCATTTTTACTTTTAATTGCCATGAAATTACAAAATGTTTTATTTAACAGAACGTTATAAGTAGATAAGGGATAATACAAAAATAAATAAAAAAGTCGTCTGATTAACAAGCTTGATTTCCTTACGGAATAATATATACAAATATACTTAACCTGAAGAATGTCCTTTGGCTGATTCAATCCTACTGAAGACAAAGTTTTTAGAATTCACGGTGTGGTATTTCTCCTTTGGGCCCGTTTTATTTACGGCAGGTCGAAGAAATTAGTCCACTTTAGTTGATAAGCACAGCTTTTCGGATCTTATATAAACCGCTTTATATTCAACACAATCTTCGAGATGTTCCTCCAAGGAGGAACAGGTTTTTCCTGGCTCGATAACCGCCATGAGAATCCTGTAAGACTGGATGTCTCTCAAATCAAGGCCCCTATGGGATGGCACACATATATCGGAAACTCCCATCGGGTATCGAAGGCAACGTGTCCTCCTGATGCCTGGAATCCTGGAAAGGAATGATCCGCCATATTCCTGGACAAGGCGAAAGGGAATTTGTCAACCAAGATCATGAACGCTCCTTCACGAGCTAAATGTACTTTTTTTAAATTGAAATCAATACTGAGACAACAAACAGTAGTGAATTATATTTATTACTTCACATCTTAAAAATGATAGTAAAAATTGCAATTAAAAAAATGGAGAGTGATCTTCTAACAGAAAATGTACATAAATTACTCAGCAATTGAAATTATATTATGTTGCGATAAGTTAATAATTTTTATTTATCCTTCACGTATCTACTGACGGTCTTGAGGCAGGGTTATAGTAGTTACCATTCAATTTTAAACTTTCATTATATTTGGCAAGCTTCTATTTCTCGACAAATGGGAGCTTTGAACCCCGAGCGCTAGGCAAGAAAGCGATTACGGATTAAGGATTACGGATCCCATAATTTTTATATTTGGTCAGGCCTGACCTTTTAAAATATACAATTTAAATTTTTTATAAGAGGGAAGAGTAGTTTTCAAGAACACCAAATTAAATAATGGACAATATCTTGGTTATAATTTTTTTTCTGGAGATACGAAATACAATTTTCTTTAATTTATATTTATATATACATAGATTTTTTAAAAAAGAAATTTCCCTCCCCCAACTTCCCTCTTGCAGATAAGCTTATGCATTACTCAGGTACACGTTATTCTTCATTTTCTACAAGATATGCAATGGTAGCCAGGAAAAAAATTTACTACTTCAGCCAGGAATCGAACCCCGTAGCCGTAGGAGTACTTTCTGGGCAGGTATGCTGACAGTAGTAAGATCTGCTGAGGTAGTAAGATATTTTTTTTTTTTTGTTGGCTCCCTTTGCATTTCTTTTAGAAAATTTAACATGGGATTACATACCACAATTAATTTCACTATTTATCCTTCATTGTTTCTTTTTTTTTTTTTTTTCCATTTTTCAGCACAATCTAGTAAGTATATCATTCTTAATGAAATCTGCTTGGTTTATATACTGTACCTATGTGTCGGACTTTTATTTGTTCCATTGCGTTGAAAAAGAAAGAAGGGAGGAAATTTGAACATTACGAGGGGGGAGGGGTCATCATACATTAAATTCAAATAAAAATAATAACTTATAATTTTTGGAAATAGTTTATGCAGCTCCTGGGTGTCACATAAATTATTTTGAACTGATATCAAAGACGACATGTCACATTTTTAATCTTAAAAGCTATGATCATGAGGAGCTCTGACATTGAGGCCTTTTGGTTTAAAAAGAAAAAAAAATGTTCATCTTAATCTTATAACAATATATTAAATCATTTGCACAATTTTAACTTATTATAAGCTGAAATACTCTTATCAAAGAACTTTGCCGCCAAAATCAGTTACAATTATTAATCTTTTTATCATTTTTTTCGAAATTAATATTAAAATAGCAAATGTGTTTTCTTAGAATTCTAATGGTTAATATATTAACTTCAGAAGGCTCTATTTTCTATAATAATATTCTAATTAACTGCATGGAAATTTGGGTAATACCATGTGAATGGCATAAAAATGGAGTACCAGCTGTCATTAAAACATTTTATAGCGAACTTTAAAAATACAGGAAAAAATGTGTATATATATATATATCAAGTGCTTTACATGAAAGCGAATAATCCCCTTTGCAAAATTAAAAAATATGTTTTTATAANCTTGACCGAACCACAACTAAAATTATCTTAGAGCACATATTACGTTCAAAAGTCCGTTCTATCCGCCTGACTCTTCCCCTTACAACCAAGTACGAGTACCCAATTAGGGCTGAGTGTTCTCTGGAACACAACAGGAGCCTTAAGAGTCCTTACAAATAGAGGCACAGAAAAATAAAACTAACTCTGCGCTGTGGTATTGAACCTGGGAACTTAAACTCAGGAAGTTCAAGTCACAGGACACCTGAGCCACACGGAAATGATAATTTATATACATATATATTATCAATCTTTGATTATATGAGGGCCTTGAATGTTTGTGTTTACATTTACTCTTTAAAAATATTTTTAATCTCTAAGGAGCATGAATCACTAAATGTGATTACGATAAATACTGAACCGTCTTTTATCTATTTGAAAAGATGAGCCGTCCGCGATAACATATCAATGTTATCCTCGATAACTTCTTTTAAATGTAATTTTTCTATTTATAACCAATGTTTTCATTACTATTTATAAGTCTTTAACATTGGTTAAAATTATATATATATATATATATATATATATATATATATATATATATATATGACATATATGACACTATTTTTAACAAATAAAGCTCATGTATATAAAATTAAATGAGCTCAGGAGTGAACTACACTCGACAAAACTACGCAGGAGTTGCGTACACTAATCGGGCTTCTCGTTTTCCCTTAAAGATAGACATATCCTTAAAGTAGAAAAAAAATGAAAGAATAAGATATAATTCCTCATAAGCTAACGGAAGTGCAAATAATAAATTCAGTTTCATTATTAAAAAACTAAATATTTGCGCATACATACATACATGCATACAGCACACACACACACACACACAACACACACACACACATTCACACAAATATATATATATCAAAATAAAATTTAGTATAATAAAAATACTGGCATATTATAAATAATTCATTATTAAAAATATTATCAGTGTTAGAGAAATAATGAAATGAACATACTAAGTTAGTTACGAATAGAAACAAAATAATATTTAAGGCCTAATATGGTGAGATCCCACTGTACAGACGATTCTCCGAACACAACTTTCAATATAACTAAATATTTCCAGTAATTAAAATTTTTTTAATGAAATACTCTATTTAATGAATAAATAGTTTAATAAATTATCAATAACACTATTTTATTATACTATTTTAACTTTATTTACATAAACATATATTTTTATTTGTTTGCTTTTTAAATATTTGTTAAGAGTTAAGTATATTGGAAATGTAATTACTGTTTTGTCTATTTCATGTATGAAACGATAAATTTAATATTCCTCAGAAATTTTTGAATAGTCAATGGTCTATATCCGTTCACTCTTTGATACAAAAACTGAATAATTCGCAGTGATATCTTGCTGCTTTGGGTTCGAGACCAACATTTCTTAAATGAGAAATAAATGCCTGCCCAGTGCCATTAGTGTTTAGAACAATAGAATGGCTAGATTTGGATTCTCTCTCTCCTTTATGGGAGATTTTAAAAAAGTAGTAAATAATTCTTATTTAATACATTCTTTAACTACAAAATACACTTAGAAAACTGTAATTGATTAATTTTAGAAGATCTCTTTTCAATATATTTGGAACACACTACTTTTGTAGTCATCTCACAATCATATAAGTATAATTTCTCTCATTAATAACAAATTTATTTTTCGGCTCACCATGGCGGGAATCGAACCCGCAATGCCGGAATGCTATTCCGTATTTGATGTGACCAGATAGATCTCCTACCCTTCTTTGATATTTTTAGATATTTTTTTTCTTTGTATTTTACAAAATCCGAACTAGAATATTAGAAAAAGGGATAAAGATAAAAAAAGCATACTAACTCTGTATATATATATATNATGTTTCAAATATATATATATATATTCTCCTATATTAGGAATAGGTGTAGTATATTTTGGATAATTAGAGCCAAAATATTTTAAAATTATTAGTATGCACATCTACACTCTCTCTATTTACTATTCTAAAAACAAATTTAAAATTTGTGAATTTAAACACTTTGTTACTAAAATAAAAGTAATTTTAACTGAGATGGAAGGACTAGGGTTTTTTCACGGGATGCTTTCTGTCAGTGTTTCAAATTGAATCAGGCTCTTGAAATTTGGATATTTCTCTATTTCGGTAGTGAATTTCTGTATTCAAACGCGACCCCTTAATAGGAAATGGAAATAGACCAGTTAATAATCTTTTAAATTCCTTGAAAAATTGCTTAAGGAAAGTTATAGCCTGACAAATTTTAGAAATTTTATTATTAGATGATTTTAGTTGGGGTTCGGTCAAGGAAGATCCAAAAAACACAAATTTAAAAAAATGTAGGTACATTTTAAAAATCTATGGTAAAAAAAAACTCTCCTATTGATCAGAATTTTATTGTTNCTTAAAAAAAAAAAAAAAAAATACACTTTCTTTTTAAAGTTTATATTTTTTTTGGATCTTCCTTGACCGAACCCCAACTAAAATCATCTAATAATAATATCTACGGTAAAAAAAACTCTCCATTTAGAAATTTTAGGATAGCTTTACTCTTCAAGTGTCAAATATTCATATATACCATTTGTTCGATTAAGGCTAACGATGAAAGAACTTCTCATTCAAAATGAAATTATGAAATAGAATTTTTTTTAAATAAAAGAAAGAAAAAAAAATTTTCTGTCATAGGAGCTCAACAATGTTACTCAAAACACATAACAGTTATCTTGGATATATTGCAACCATCTTGCGCCGAATATCAAATGTCAAATCTCATAGTAATACGGATTTTTACATACACCCCTCCAGGACCCCATCTAAAACATTTTGGGGGCATAAATTAATAAAATTCTTGAATGCTATATTTAATCTTTGATAGTGTAACTGTTACATGTTCGAGAGTTATCAGAATAGCAGTGATCATTTTGGCTAATTATTTTAGAACAGGTCATTAAAAATTATTTTTATTTGATTAAAACCGTAGAAGCGACTCTTCCTAAATTGTGTTAAATAAATAAAAAATAATAAAATCTTTATTTATTTTAAATGTATTATTTGTGATAACCATAACTAATTTACTCTATATAATTTACTATGAAAAATAAAATAAAATAAAGTTGGGGAGAATAAACCCCTAAAAAATGCGTGAATAAATGTAATATATTCAGAGCTAAATTCTGACATGTTATTTCTAAATTAATTTTGGTAAAATTTAATCAAGTGATTTAATTAAGTGATGTTTATGTGTACGATTTTCTACTTTTTACTCTTATGTTATAATATTTAAAAAATATTTATATGTCATATAATTCAATTAGGTAATCCAAATAACACTTAGCCCCTTTTAGGCAGTCATTGGACTGTAAAATCTTAAATAATTTTTAAATATTTTTTGTGGTATTTAATCCCACGTAAATTTTAACAATTTTTAATACAAGGAAACAGAATAAAAAATCTAACTGTCCCAGTCAGGGCTCGAACTTGGATCTCCTGCTATCCGGGCCGGTGCATTTAGCAATTATACTACCAGGACTAGTCTGATAAGTTATTAAATTCCCCGCACTAGTAACGAGAGTCTAACCTCCGAGGACGACGAATATATCGTCTTATGCTCGGAGGAGCTGACATTGTCAAGCTGTTTAAATGACTCTCATTATTTACTTTTACCCCCATAAACCATATGGTAAATGAACCGGCCCGGATAGCAGGAGATCCAGGTTCAAGACCTGGCTGGGACAGATAGATTTTTTATTCTGTTCCCTTGCACTAAAAATTGCTTAAATAATTTATTTTGATTTACGTTTGGTTTATTTCTATTTTAATATTTGCAAAATTAAACCAATAATGGACATAAGTTCTTAAGACGATATTAATAAATAATATTAATTATAAATTAAAAAAAAATATTACTGAATTACGTCCGCGTTTAATTGAGTGCGCTAAATCAATTAAAACATACCAAGAAGTAAAAAATAAAGACAGTACCAGCTGAGAGAATATATGTGAATTGGCGTATTAGCTAGCATATCTCTCGTGATATCGATCTAGAAATTAAAATAACATAAAAATTCAATGTCTTAGCACACGAGGCTGTCTCTCGGATTGAATGGATTCAGCCAGACACTTGTTCAAGATTATATCAATACGCGGACCCCGCAAGATGTATTTTACAAGTGTTTTATATTCATGTATTCGAGTGTATTTGTATCGGCCCTCGAGCCGCTTGATTCGAGCTACTGTACCGTGAAATTATGGGCTTTGACTGACTATAATTATACAGTTCAATCAATTAAATAACCATAAAATTCCTTAACAGCTAATTATTCAAATACTATGTAAAAAAAAAAAAAATAGCGAAAAAATCAGTCTGACATTCATCAAAAAAATAAATCTTAAGTCATTATGTAGATTACATAAATAGTATAGTTTCACAGGAAATATGATATTTGGCCAAAATGAAAATACAAACAATACATTTTGATAAAATTTCATAATATTCCTTTTCTTCAGGAATATTTTAAAATGCACAAAACTCATTAAAGTTACATTCCCAGTCGGCCATCGACTTATCACAATTTAATGAAATGTATATTTTTAATAAATAAATTTAATAAATTGTATTTCTCGGTGTAATAAAGATAAAATGACTAGCCATGTTTGTGGGATTATTCACTTCAGATTTAAATATTTGTAATTAACAAACGGAATTTTTATTCTAACTCCTTGTAGAAAGGCTAATTACAAATTTGGCATGAATGAGCTATAATTGATATTAAATGAACCGATATATACTGTAAGCAGTTAATCACCCACTTCATTTAACAAAAATAAATGTATTAAGGTTATTAAGGGAATAATGTTATTTTTATTTCATTACACTTTGGATTATTTTTGTCACAATCTTTCTCGAATAGAAATAGATTACAGATAAATTCAATCTTAAAGTTCAAAATACCTCCTCCCCTCCCAAAAAATGATAAATTAACCAAAAACACATGTTTCAAGTCATAAATGGACAAAAATTGGGTTAAGATGAACAAAAGAAAATTATTTATAAAATGATCTTAAAACCAAATGAAAATGATGTATCCAAAATTATTTTGTGATCTCCTATTTGAACAGAAATATTTTTAAAATTATTTTAAGAAGTCTAGTCTATTTTAAAAATCTGTGGTAGTAAAATTGGCTTTATTTCTTTTCAGGACCTGTTCAAGACGGGATGCGAACCCGCCACATTGCCGTGAGACACAATTCCAGCGAGATCCTATTTTAACACTCCCAGAAGAAATGTTAAACTAATCGTAATAACTCTTTCAAGCAATAAATCTCTTTTAATCTTATAATCAAAGAAAAATAAAAAATATTCTAATGTGGATAAGCTTTATAGCACGAGCATGGAATCCATGTGATAAATATTATCTGGCCTAAATATTTGGAGTTCTGCAGGGAAGAAACATATTGACTTTTATGTCCTAACTTTTCATGTTATTTATTTTTTCGCTCTGTTTCAATAACTCTCCTTCAACTAAATAAATAAAATATCCCAACGCTTAAAATACATTCTTGGGAAAATAAAACTTTGTATAATTCAGGGTTGGTATAACAACCCTTTTAAACCTTAAATTACTTTAAAGAACGGGTGAAAAATTAGTGATAATTGAGTAATTAACAGAAAATTTAGATTTATAATATTATATTTTTTATCAAAGTAGCTCTGCTTAAAATAAAACTTAATAATAAGTATTTTGACTAGATCTAACACTCCCTCCACGAGCCTAATAAACATAATATTTTACGTTTGAGATCAAAAGGTTAGAAATTAAAATTTTTCTCAAAAACTACTTTGGCCAGCTTTGAAGTGCCAAAACTACTTAATGGAGGCTCTGGCCTGAATGGCATTTTACTTTTCAGAAATTAGTTAGATGATATTAAAAAAAAATAGACAAATTTTTGAATCATACTATTTAAAACAAAAATAAAAACAATGAAGAATTTAAAGTTTATAGCCCTTAAGGCAATATCAATTCTGACATCGAATTTTAGGTATGATGTGATAAGATTATTGAGAAAGCGCCCCAAGATCACTTATGTTTAAATTCAAGCATCATTCTCTGTGGATGCCCGCTGTCTTCAAATTTAGAAGAATTAAATTTTTTAAAACTTTTAAACCTTTAGAATAAAAAGATAAATGTCACAGTAGGGTAAACAATGAAAACACTTTAAATAAAACATTTTTTATAAGAATTTCGATATTAATATTTAATTCATATATTTAATTAAAAGTGATAGTTATCATGAGAGAAATAATAATTTGTAGAAATAAGTAAAAATATGTGCAGAAAATTTACTCTGCTTTTACTGCAGGATGTAGTCGGAGGAATAAAATAAAAATGAAATACTTTCTGAAGATAAAATTCCCTGTGTACAGCACAAATATGCGCTGACGGTGTTCTTGGAAGAAAAAGTTTGACATGTATAAATAACTCGACTAAAAATTCCTAAAATCCTACAAAAAGGAATTATATTTTCTATGGTTTCTAGCATAACCTAACCTTGATAGAAAATTATTCAGGTATTTCCATTATGGATATGCTTAGCAAAATATTTACTGGGGAGATTAACTGATTAGGACAAAAAATACGGCGTTCTAGAAGAATTCCCAGCCGACTATAGAGAAGGTTCAACCTATTTAATTCTAATATAATATAAAATTTCAATAATAGCATATAATTTATCCCATTTTATGTTTTCCGACTTTCTATTGGAATATTTCATGGAATAAGCCATGTAATTCTGGGAGAGTGGAAAGGTAAAACTTTATCTTCACAAAATTACTTTTTTTTTTAAACACGGATGTTTGCTTCGTCATATTTTGTACAGATTTTTTTTTCAATGATATGGAAGAAGTCCAATTAAACATTAAATGAGAAGACATAATTGTATTTTGCACTAATCAAAACTAGAAAAATATTTCGTGACGTAGAATTTTTTTAAACCTTCATTTCAACCAGGGAGGCGTTATGTGAATGTTATTTCCATGTTATTATAAACATTCATGACTTTTTTTTATTCAGAAAAGCTTTTATATTCTTCTATATATATATTTACCTAGTTAGCCATCTAGGGCTGAAACAAATAATAAAATATATTAGCACACATTAATATTTTAATGAGCACAATAATAAGAAATGTGACGTAATATAAATATTTTCCATTGGTTCAAATCGCCTTATACCCTGTGCATTATTTTTAGCATATTTCCCAAAGAATGGGATGGCAACCTGTTGATACATCCTCTCTCGAGGACTCTAAGTGGTTGAAAGGGAGACTGAAAAAAAAAATCATGTGAAGTAATTGTCTAGTGACCGATTACTAAGCGTTCATAAAATAATTAATCAGTATTGAAGTAGAGATTATAATTCATATATGAACAGGTTAACATTCCTTCAAAGTCCTCCGAGTCAAAGAAAGAACATTTAAGAATGTAGTACGTATGATCGGCATGTTTGATTACTTTCGGTGGGGGGTACAAAAAATGAACGAAACCGACAAGGTGCAGTATTGTACTTCACTTCAAAAGAAGTGTACTTCACTGTAGTGTTCTGAGTATGTGAACTATACAATTCATTAAATGTTTGACTGTCAATTGTTTAGTTTTTATTTAACATTTTTACTTATTTCGAAGGAATTTACAGTGCGCCCAATATTTGAAGGCCTCTCAGAGCTGTCCTGAAACACTTAAAGAGAAACCACATGCACAAGACTGTTCAGGTTAATGAGCTCCAGATCGAGTAATTGGTTCGTAACATAGTCCCCTCAATCCTTTTTCTCAACTATTAGTTACAAAGTTCCCTACCAGGGTTCGCTAGTAACCTATGGGAGGACTGGCTTTGTCTTAGGCATGAAATAGGACGACTCCTTCCTGATTGATGAGATCCGTCTCTTCAAAAGATGAAAAACTCATCTAAGGGAGCAAATACCTACAGGAAAATCACATCTCCTCCAATTTTATTGAAGATTTGGAGCAGGACTGATCACTCAGATCCTTTACAATACAATCCGATAGAGTATTTGCATATATTTATGTGCGTGTAAGGCAGGTATAGATCTCTGAGGTCTGATCAAGCACATATGATTACCACAGGACACAGCTAAAGATCCCTCAGGTCTATAAACCAATCGATATATATATATATATATANATAATTGAAAATTTCGATCTTAAGTGCATTGACACACACACACACACACACATATATATATATGTATATACATATATATATATGTGTGTGTGTGTGTGTGTGTCAATGCACTTAAGATCGAAATTTTCAATTATTTTTCTTAAGAAGTTTTCTTAACCTCTAGGTAATTCTCTCCACTTCCCTTAGGTTGCGGTGAATTTTCGCACGCAAAAAGAGGGAGCTCCCTTGAAGACTTTTTTTTTTCGCTTCAGAAGAGTGCTTTAAGAGTTTTTATTTCAGTAAGAGATCCAGCCAAGCCATCATATTATCTTAGAATTTTTAGATAAAAGTACTGCTAGTTGACTAATCTGGAGAACTCTGCTAGACGCTCGAGGAAGACACTTAAAAGAGCTAAAGGATTCAAATGGAATTATATGTTAACGTTCAGACAACTAATATTTTTATAAAAATCAATTATATGAAAACCCATTTCTACTGATAGAAATTTAAATTAACCTACATCGGAATTAAATACTTCTCATAGTGTCAGGATTACTAAATTACGCAGAACGAAACCCGAGGTCGCACTCGCAGATAAGCGTGTTATGTTAATATGTCATTAATATGCAGAAAAATAAGTATATGCACATTAAAATCCTGAGCAATGTTAAACTTTACCTCAAGAATCAAGAGATATAAGTGTCACTGACAGTAAAATACTGTTTCCAAGAAATTATACTAAATAACAGTGGACATAATGTTCACCTTGAACATTAAAAATATTTTTATTTTAGTTTTCTAAGCGATAAGAGCTGGGCAGAATAAAAACTTGAAAGCTTTTAAATGTTCTGGACAATGTATTAAGCTTGCGATAATAAAATTCAGAAGACAACGGAATATTAGCTTCCTTTTTAGGGTCAATAAAGACACAAATTCAATAAAAGGGTTTTAAACAACAATTATCGTCTCCTTCAGTCGGAGACACAGAGGTAAGAATCTGCCAGATGGGAATATACCTTATCAAATTTGCATACGCTTGAAGTACCTCTTTGGCAGTAAAACTGTCAGCGTGCAGCAATTGTCTACTAAAAGGCCGATACGATACCGAAACAAAATAAACACATTTGAAAGAACATATAAGAAACAGTGTATCACATTCAATAAACAACGGATTTCAATACTTTTTAACCCACTTATAATCATTTAAAATATTTAATCACAAATGAAGTTCTATTAGAACTCTATTCTATTAGACGAATATTTCCTGAATATGTGTAATAAAACGGTTTAGTTAGCTTATAAACAAATCTTTGTACTTCTTTGGGGGAATTTATTTGATCAGTTAATATAGCTTACTCTTTAACTTCTTACAATGAATCTTCTCCACAGTGTTCAAACCATTGAGATATTTCCCCCACAAGCTTCAAAAGACACACTCCTTAGTGAGACCACTAGAAGTGTCACTAAAAATGTGTTTTATTACACCTTCCATGCCCTAGAAATGAAATATTCCATATTGGGCCAGTGGTTTATATGATATATAAATTAATGATATCCTATGGCTTACTATTATATAATTTACTATTTATATTTACCAGAAAGTTTTACAATTCTTGGTTTAGAAGATCCACACACATTTATATGCTTATATGCACATTATATGATACATTTGTATCTGTATGTGTTTGTACATATTTTTAATCAGTAATTGATTCTATTTCTTCATAGATATAAGTCATAAATGGTTATTAAGTATATATAGCCTAAATACTGTTTGTTATACCTTAGGACTTTAGAACTATTCCAAAATTCTCAGCCTATCTATTCATTTTGTTTAAAAATATTTTCCTAGAATTTTATTTAGTATTCTAATACTTTTATAATTTTATTAAACATAATTATATTATAATAAATTCCATTACTTGGAAATTTATTAATATTCTTCTATATATATATTTACCTAGTTAGCCATCTAGGGCTGAAACAAATAATAAAATATATTAGCACACATNTTATTATAATATAATAAATTTCCAAGTAATGGAATTTAATAATATTACACTTTTCCAAAGGGTTCTTGTTAAACTAGGTCTTACTATCAAATACTGCCGGTTCATTTTTTATTATATGAATAAAAATTGCATGCACACCAGGATTATTGAACAATTTAAATGTCCGAGAAGTAGAAAATGTTTAAACAAAGCATATTTACCAAGTTTCATTAAAAATGGATTTAAATAAGAGTAAATGACGAATTATATCTTAGATTATAACAGTGAGTGTAGAATGTCCGTCATGCAGAATCATTTGATGAAGAGTTTTATTTGAAATTTTCATCTTAAAGAAAGCCCCCGGACACTAATAAAATATCACTTTTACCAATAAATAATAACAAATATATTATGATAATAAATTCTGTTTTCCGCTTAATTCCCCAACAAACTCCCTTTTGAATGTTGTATGTTCAAAAGGAGAGTTTGTTGACCGCAGATATTTCCATGTATAGTCGTGGAAATGTGAACTAAGGGACAGGACGTCCTCTATCGTCTTCATGATAGGCAGCCCTGAAGATGGCTTACAATGTAAGCCGAAACGTTGGCAGATAATCCTTTATTAAAAAATACATTTTAATAATTTGTGTTTTTCGGATCTACCTTGACCAAACCCGAACTAAAATCATCTAAGAAACACATCCAACGTTTAACAAACAAAAAAAGCTTAAATAACGAATTTGGTTTCATAATTTTAAAACTACTCGAACACTTACAGAAAAATTTATATATTTATTATAAATATGTAAATAAGATATACATCTAATGTATGTAATGGGAAATATCTGCTGAAAATTGTCAAAAGGCACGACATGTGACCAATGTGAAGAGCTTGTTTTCCTCATATGCAATCTGCTAAAATTTAATACAAATGTAGAGTAGAGGGTAAATGACAAAGTTATATATTTTCTGTGTACCGGTAAATTTGAGGTTAAAAAAATACCTGTTAATACACCGTACTTCTGAAATTATATTGCGACGGAGTGGCTAGTAGTGTATCCTATTCAAATGTAACTTTAACATAAATTATCATTTTTCTGAAGATAATGACCCTTTTAAAATTATGTTAAGTGCTTAAGAGGGTGGTCGAGTAGATAGTGAACTTATTTTAGGGGTTGCGGGGGGAGACACTGTAGGACGCCGCAAAAAGTTCACAGACACGGGCGCCAGAGGTCGTTGGTTCGCGGTCTCCTCAGAAGAGGGCCATTAAATCAGGCGGCAGAAGATATACAAGAGACACTTGGCTGGGATCCACTCGGAGGATGTAAACAGCTCGCAGACAGCTCTCAGACCGGCCAGACCCTCGGGCCGAGAGGCAACGCGACACCTCTAGCCCAAGGGCGACCAATCTGACACTGGCAACTAGTACCAAAAGATCAGCAATGTCTAGGACAGGGATTCAATAAAACCAGGTGAGTGTAACTTCCCGCACACTCCGAGTGTTAGATGCCAACTTGATATGGAATTGCGCGGGAAAATGATAATTTTGTTATCACTGGCATTACCTTCCTATCTATAACCTTCAACTTGATTGTAATCCCTTATCTGAAGGTGTCCCTAACATCTCAAGGTGTTTTCCCACTCATTCTTAGTATTTACAGATTTTTAATATCATCGAGCTATTCACGTTGGTACCACTGTACCAATAGTAACAAATTCCTATTAATCATTACCGATTCTGTGCAAGAGACACGAAAAATATTGTCCTTTAAAAATATATATGCATATAATTATAAAATAATAATTTATATTATGCGTATCAC
>KZ809416.1:68293-78415 GCA_000696205.2 Oncopeltus fasciatus
TATATAAATATATACTTATTAATAAATTAAACATTTATTTTATTATTCAGCATATAGAATTTATTTAGATAAATATACAAATTTGAATTTGTTAAATGTAATCATATATTATTTTGCTAATTCCACCATTAGATAGGGTTAAATATAAATACTAACAAGTAGATCTGTAATAAAATAATCTATATTACCTTATTCAGTGCAAGTTTTTCAGCACTTTCAAGTTTTTCAGTAAAAAAAATTGACTTTTGTTTGAAGTTTTTTGTATATGTCTACTTTTATAAAACCTTCAAACAAATACTTTAATTTTGATTGAAGTAGAAAGGGTTGAAAATATATATATAAACAATATATGCCATCCAAATTTTTTAAAAGATTCTTGAATAAACTTCATAATAACTTTTAAAATAACTTCAACAGGTTGTGTATATAATGAACTCTATGAAAAACTTATGTTTCAGGATTTTAGTGAAAGCTTCCAAATCTTACATGCAGGACGAGCCTTAAGGATACTTCGGTTAGCAAAGTTATTGTCTCTTGTTCGACTTCTTAGGCTTTCTCGTTTGGTTCGTTATGTTAGCCAATGGGAAGAAGTTTATGTAAGTATTGTATACAATATAATTACTCTCATAAAGTAAAAAGTGTCATGGACACAACACACAAATACTACCTAAACATGAATTTTAATATTTCCTTTAATCCTGTGTTTCTTGCTGTTTGTCTTGTGCCATATTTTTATTTTATTTTATTGATATTCATATATTCAAATATAAGCCTATTTATTGTTTTCCTTTTATATCCCTTGGTCTAATTATGCTATGATTAAGCTGAAGCTTGATTCAATAAATTATTATTATTATTTCACTTTAATTTTTTGTAAATGTAAACTAGTAGTTTCAGTATAAAAATTTCGACTTCTCCTTTCTTAAAAATGAATTTTTTAAATATAAAAAGGAATAAAATATTTCATAATTTAATAATTAAAATTTATTATTTCTTTTTAAATACTATTGCATTTTTTGTCTGACAAATTTTTTATGGTAATTAAAACAAACGATTTTGTTTGAAACTTTTATTTGTGAGAACATTATTTATTTGTTTTTGTAATATTATTTATTGTTTTTCTGTAAATATCATTTTTAATATAATTAGGGCACAGTGATGTGCAGGACAATATAAAGGGCTAGAAACAAGCTATGGCCTCAGAAGATTAGGCGAACATTTCTCAACCCTGTAATTATATTTAGATCGATCCAGAGGATGTGCAAACCGTCTTAGTGTGTGTTCTAGATTGTAGAATATGGATTGTATTTGTGAGCTTTACCTCGAAGTTGGCTTGGATAATATTCTTCTGAACCCTCCCTCAACTACAGGGCTGGTACAATTACCTCCAATTTTCTTCAGAATTCCATATCCATTGATTGTGTTTAGCATCTATGCCTTGAGTATTCATTTAGCAGAATATAAAATCATTAAATGATAAGTCAGCATAAATGCCAATTGATAGAAAATTTTTTTATCTCCTTAGAATCTTCTAAGAAATCCTTTGTGAATGAAGCAAAACATTTATTCAGCTACCCTTTCCACTATTCTCTCATCTATATGTATTATTTAAGTAAGATTGATGCCCAATTCAATGAAATTATTTTCTTCCAGTCTAATTATCTTTAATGAGGGTAATCATTAATCCTGCTGGATTTCTTTCTAACCGTTATAAACTTTGTTCCCCTTTGTTGCCATTGTTTCCTTTGCAAGCTTTAGAGTGCTTAAAGGGCTAAATTTTTTCATATTCAATATAATATTTATTTTAAGTACATTTGTTAGTAACATAGACTAATTTGTCTTGAATTGGACATTTCAATAAAAGTGTCTGATAGGATGGCTGTCATTTTGGCTGCTTTTCTAAATTGAACCGACTTTAAAAACAATTATTTAGTCTCTGTGTTCCTCGATTTAAAAAAATCTCTGGTGGTATGTTATGTTTTAAATGGGTAATTAGGCATAAGTCTACTTTAAACTTCTTGTAAATCCAATGATTTGATGTACAGAATGTTTATGAGGCTTTACTGGGTAGAAAGTAATTCATTTATGAGAGTAGTAGAACTTAGTTAAAACACCATCTTTTTTTTTTTTAATTAAGTGCTAGCCTCCCATTCAACCACATAGGGTCATGGAAGGAGGGGCTATCTACAGGTTGCCGTTCTAAACATCCATGGCTCAGGACAAGCCTTTACTAATAAATAAAAGATTGTCCTGGGCGNAAAAAAACAAATTTCCTTTGTATTTCTGGGTAAATCACGAGGCCAAAGTAGCCTCCACAAAATAATTACTTATCATGTCCTATATTTCTCCTGTTCAGGGAAACATCGTTTATAGGAAACAAATTTGGCATTTGAGACTTCAAAGACAAATCGTCAACAAATTCATTTTTAGTATCTGTTATTAGAGTTATAAAAAAGGTTCATGGAACACAATAGGTGTAAAGTATAATTCATAAGATTTATGTTCTATAAAATTTTCTCAAAAAATACTTATTATCAAAGACTTTTGCAAATATAACTAGGAAGTTTAAGTGCATCCCCCACTTTCTTCCTTCCCGGACAGACTAGTCATCCTAAGTGATCTTATCTTTCACATTCATTGTCCTTCTAGCTTGCAAGATCAAAAATAGTCTTATATTCTAATCTTAGTCCATCTTAAGTAAAACATGGAAATTTATTTTGTTTATGATGCTCCTGTGTGACAGACTTTTTCATTTTCCTCAATCAAAATTTTTCTTCTATGGCAATAACTTTTTTAACAATTGCATGTAATGAAAATTTGTAAACACAAGAAGTAATTTTAAGAAAGTTAAAAAATAATTAAAAATTAAATTTCTTTAAACGTGAGAGCCTATTCTGAGTTAGCTACATAGAGCCATATAAAAGTTTAAAGTCTTCCTAAGTGATCTTATCTTAACAGTCCCATCCATAAGAAAAGATAGTTCAGCCACCACCGAGAAAATTTCACTCAATCTTTTGTTCTCCAATAGAATGTTGGTGAAACTCTTAATGACACATCTTTCACTGAATATGGTGACATTTCCATTTAATCTGATTGCACAAACCTACAATTCGGGGTTTTCAGTTTTCCAGGACAAGGTTCAAGTTCTGAAACCTAACTCTTGACTGAATTATTTATTTAGTTTTCCCCTAAGTTCAATATTTTATTTTATAAACAAATTTTACAAATTTTATCAGTACTTAAATTCTGTGAGTGTAAATTAATTAGAATATAATTTATTCCTTGTTGTGTGTGTATACATACTTATAAAGTATATTTTCTATTCATTTAATTGACTGAAGTTCGTCTGGAGTAAGGAATTATTAAATTGTTATGTAAATGGTTGAAATCTTAAATTCTATTAAAACAAATACAAATATATTTCCATATCTCTTCATTTAAGTACAACCAAATCCTTACTCCAGATTAACTTTTAAGTATTATTATTTGTTATAGTTAGCATGATGGGATATTCTACTTCCTTTTCTTCAATTCCTTCTTTTTTTTTTCTTTTTCTTTTTAATGCTATATTTATCAATGATTGGGAAAAAATTAACATAGAAATCACGGTACACATAATGTAATGCTAATCCATTTTTATTACATGTCCATTTTTGTAACACATATAGCCAAAATATAAAACATGAAGAATTATCCTTCATCTGGTAATTACAATTTCATATCTTCATCTGAGGTAGGTAATAATAGCTACAGCTTACATATTGCATTTCTCAATAATAACTTCATCAATAACATTTTGCTTATGGCTTTAATAACGGTATTGCAATTAATAAAATGGGTATTATTGCATTCATAACATGAACCACATTACTGTATGAAGTATTAAATATTCATAAGACAGTGAGAAGGAATTTATTTGCAAAATTTTAAACTATTCACTTAATATAATTATCCTCCAGTATATCTCAACCGGCCATGAAATTACTGGAAAACAACATATGCAAATGGATGCCTGTTTATTTTAAAACAGTTATTACCATTTCAGGTAGTCATTTTTGTCACTTATCTTTAAACTTTGTTTGTTTGTGTCTTCCTGAGCCAAAGCTTTTTATATTATGGTCTACTGCTATTAAGAATTTGCTGCCCACTTTCACAATATAGCATTAGTTGCATTGTCTACTATTAGTTTTTGACAATATTTTCTTAAGAAAATAAAATTGTTTCTTCAATCATTATATTTACTCAAGTTATTAGACTCATTAACAAAGGTATGGATTTGAAAAGTCAAATTTTATTCTTCAATTCAATGATTAAGACAGGTATAGCAAAATTAATATAATTTTTTTTTTCCTGCATTATCTCAAATCTGTATGAAATGAGTTTAAAAGATTTTTTTATTTACTGACACAAATCAATAAAATATTAGCATACATTTTTAGTTATTATATATCATTTTAAATTAAATAATCACAGCTAAAAACTACAAATATTTGATAAATTTTGAAGAAAAAAAAAATAATAATAACTCCTTCAAAAGACCTCTTGAATATATTTCGGGGAATTCCATCCCCAAAAAATGTTTTTAATAGGAGGGGGTTAGGGGGCTACCCCCACCATATATTTCGTTTATATTCATTTACTCAGTAAAAGAGTAAATTAAATAAAAAATCTTTGAAATCTTAACTACTTTGTGGTGATGTTATTAATCGAGGGTAAGTAATAGCCAACCAGTGGTAATACCGATTTCCTGGTATTATTTTATCTTCCATTACTTTTGGCTTACAAGATTCCTACAATTGTTCATTCTCCTTTTTGGCCTAATAGATGGAAAAAAATTAAAGTTTTACATTCAAAAATTTTTAAAAAAGCAAATAAGTTCCTGGAGAGGCATATTTTAAAAATATGATTATTTTTTTCTCATCCACCTTCAAAACTGAAAATTTTTAAGCAACAATACACATAATGTTTGAACACATGATAAAAATTTCTTATTATAGATTCTGTAGAAAAAATAGTTTGCAAAATCTTTAGGAATCATTATTTTTTGGGAATTTATTATATATTTTTAATTGTTACAACAATAATAAATCTGTTTCTGAATACTCTACAGCCCTGTGTTTTAAAATTACAAGCTCTTTGGCTATGCTAGTGTACTAAACACATAGTATGGAGATCATTATTTTGTGCAGTCGGCAAAATTTATTTCAACAAAGTTTTAAAAGTACTTGCTTTTTTATTGATGGAAGATCAATAATATTCTTTGAGAATGAAGATCTTAAAGAACTGTTGTAGCCAAAAGTAATTTGCTAGAAAAAAAAAAAAAAAAAAAAAAAAAAAAAAAAAAAAAAAAAAAAAAAAAANCTCAAAAAAAAAAAAAAAAAAAAAAAAAACCTATAAGAAAAGAAAAGTGGCAATGCTTATCAAATAAATATTGACTTGATAGACACATTGAGATTACTGGGCAAAGAGATTAGTAGATGCCTAGTATTATTATCTCATCTCCCAATTAAGCAGTTAATAGTAAGCTCCTAACTGAAAAATTAAATAGACTATGGAGTGTGGTAAATAATGAAATTGAGTTTTATGGGTGTGCAAAATTAAATTAAAATTATTCTAAAACAACCTATAAAAAATTAGCCTAAAAGAAATTGAGCTAAATAGTAACACTATATATATTATATATATATAGATATATATTTTTTTTTCTTTTTTNAAAAAAAAAAACATTTATCAATGTCTTATAGATGTATATTTTTTTTTCTTTTTTTTTTACCAAAATGTTTAGTTAATTCTTAGTTTTTTAAGACATTCGTATTTCTTGGACAAAATCAATATATTACTTCAGCTATTTTATTTTCAGTGGGCTGTTCCCCTTTAATTTATGATTTACCCTTTTAATTTTACTTCTTTTTTTATTTTAATCTAAAAATGTTTTAATTATATTTTCTTCTTAGAGATGCTTCTCTAATCAATAATTTTTTCTTGGTTTTCCTCCCCATATTCCTCTTTGAAGAAATCAGCACTAATGGTTATGGGAGTTCCAGGTGTTTCAGAGTTCGTAGCAATGCCTTTAATAAAACTTACCAAACTTTCAGAAGGAATTTTGAAGGCTTTATTATTTAACAAGGGACCATTATTCTGAGATGTTAACATTCTAAATTGCCTAATTTACTTTTAGCTTCACAATTTTAGAATACTTTTGCGTTACATTTTGTGTAGAATAAAACTTAATTTCATTATTTACTCTAAAGCATGGACAATTCATTTATTTTTTATATGTACCTATGAATCAAAATAAAATACTTATTTCGCAAGTTTTTAGCCCATATTATTATTATTATTATAAGCAGTAAGTAACCACTTATGGTTACCTCTACCTCTTGGGTCTATTGTGACTTGTTCCCCAGTTGGTAGTCCCCGAGAAACCTGAGGCTCTGCAGGTAAATAATAATAAAGTCCAAAAGGTCTGTGGGACCAACCTCTGAAAAATATAGTAGGAAATTTCAGTGCCCTTCCAAAGACTCAAGGTCTATTGTAGAACAGAGCTTATTCCCTTGTGTTTAAGTGGTGCCTGAATGTATGTCTTGTAATGTCACATCTAAACTCCATATATGTCAGATTAATGTAGTAGTTACTATCTAGTAATTACTATTCTGAAGTAAATTAAATAATTAATTTTTCTAAAGGTTATTAAATTTCTAAATCTTAGTTTTTTAGCCTGTATAGGTCCCAATCTTTTTATTCCCATGTTTCGGCTTCTTTCCAGGTGAAAGTTATGGACATGTAGCCAGAGGGTTCAAGGCCAGTCGTAGCTTCCTTGTCTCCTTTTCTAGCCAGTGTATCTGCTTATTATTTGTCTTGTATTACCCTTTGTACTGCTTATAGCAAGGACCTCTGCCTGTAAGATGGTAGTATAAGTTCTCAATACTTGTAGATATCTTAAAGTTAGGACCCAAACCTCCCATTCTGCATTGTCATCCTCTAGGTATCTATGAATATAAGAGAGTTTTGTTCAAAATCGGGTCTATTTTGCTTGACCCAACATTCTTTTTCCAGGAAAATAACTAAATTAGGTACCATAGTAGCATATTATGTTTGATACCCTAGACTTCCTGCACATTCTTTTATGTGACCAAATCACCATAGTGGTTCTGTCTATGATTGTGTTTAGATGGGAGCTCATGTAAACCTCTTATCAAGAATGATTCCCAAGAATTTAACCTAATTTGTTATTTGTATCAGTTCACCATTAAACATAGGAGGTTCTCTGTCAAGCTCCTTCTTCCTTAAGGGTAAAAGGTACATTTGTTTGTAACATATGTTCAAAGCACTTTTTTGATGCTAGATTTAAGGCCTATTTCATTCTTTCAAGCCTCCCAGTGAACATCCTTTACTTGTACTAACCTTTGTAGCATCTAAATTATTACTAAATATACACTACACAAGTTTTTCTCCTATTTCGCTGTTATTGGTGCTGATGAGCATTGATTTTGCGTGTACCCTATATGGAACTTTTTATTTCATCTGTTACAGTGGTTAACAAAAGTCTTGACAGCTTTTGGAGGCACCTATTTATCTTTAGGGAAGTAGGCTGAGGCAAAGTAGACCTCTTGCTATCCTCTCATCATGGATTACTGAACACATATCACTACTAAATCTTGAGGGATGAATTCAGATGAAACTTAATTTAATTATTAACTTATATTGAAGCTCTAGGTCTATCTTATTCAACAATGTTTATTAGTCCAAAGCTTAATTAATTAAATTTTCTAATATAAATCATCTTATTGCTTCTTTAGAATGATGAAATTTTACGCAAAGAACTTTACCTAAAGAAGCTGGGTTTGGAGTCATCTTCCAGGAGTTATCCTCTTTCCTTAAGTTCTCTTGCCTTCCTTCAATCCCCCTCTGAGGTCAATCCATATTTACCTTTTTTGGAGGGGAAGAGGGTAGTTTTTGGGGGGGAGTTTAGCACCTTAGTCTCTTTTCTGGGTTTGAGTGTCAAGCGTGCCTGGATGCTCCTATTCTTTGAAGGGATCAGGTGCTACCAAATGAATGTCTGATGTCAGCTAATGAGGTGTGAGCCACAGATGACAGCTGCACTGGATCTGGTGTGGTAGGAGTTCTTAATCTTCCCTGATGAGGAAGACCTTGACTCCTGATAGCCTGCAGCTTGGTAAACCCACAGGGGAGAAAATCCTGGCCCCTTAAGCATTCAGAAGTTGAGCAACTTTATACTCAGTTGGGATCAACTATAACAATCAGTTGGGATCAACTATAACAATCAGTTGGGTGGCTCTTTCTCCCACATCCCTTTTGAAATCCCAGACATCTGTCTTTAGAGGACAGATGTGTTTTTAGATATAGCTGAAAATCATCTCAGTCACATAAGTGGTCTTTTGTTTGCTAATAATGACAGCCTTTCTTTTTAATAAGTCCTCCACCTCTATACTTGAATTTCCCTGGTTTGACCTGGTGGGTTCTTTTCTGCATCCACTGGTAGTTACCAATTTCCTTTTTTTCTATTTTAATTTATATTTTTTTGTATTTATGCAGATTAATTTATTCATTTAAAATGAAATTAATTTATCAAATTAAATTATAAGGAATGTCTGTGAGGGTATTCATATTCAAGCATTAACTACTTACTTTGTCTTCTCAAAAATATTTTATTAATCACACAAATCTTTTAGGCTTTAAACCTGCATCAGGTGTGGGGTGAGACATTTTATGTACTTTTCCACTATACCTCTTACTAAGTCAATAACATTACTCCTCCCCTAGCCCCTGATGAAGGCCTAAAGCTAGAAACTTTGTATGATTAATAAAATATTTTTGAGAAAACAAAAGAAGTAATTATTGTTTTGAATTTATTCTATATACAAAAAAACAAATTTCCTTTGTATTTCTGGGTAAATCACGAGGCCAAAGTAGCCTCCACAAAATAATTACTTATCATGTCCTATATTTCTCCTGTTCAGGGAAACATCGTTTATAGGAAACAAATTTGGCATTTGAGACTTCAAAGACAAATCGTCAACAAATTCATTTTTAGTATCTGTTATTAGAGTTATAAAAAAGGTTCATGGAACACAATAGGTGTAAAGTATAATTCATAAGATTTATGTTCTATAAAATTTTCTCAAAAAATACTTATTATCAAAGACTTTTGCAAATATAACTAGGAAGTTTAAGTGCATCCCCCACTTTCTTCCTTCCCGGACAGACTAGTCATCCTAAGTGATCTTATCTTTCACATTCATTGTCCTTCTAGCTTGCAAGATCAAAAATAGTCTTATATTCTAATCTTAGTCCATCTTAAGTAAAACATGGAAATTTATTTTGTTTATGATGCTCCTGTGTGACAGACTTTTTCATTTTCCTCAATCAAAATTTTTCTTCTATGGCAATAACTTTTTTAACAATTGCATGTAATGAAAATTTGTAAACACAAGAAGTAATTTTAAGAAAGTTAAAAAATAATTAAAAATTAAATTTCTTTAAACGTGAGAGCCTATTCTGAGTTAGCTACATAGAGCCATATAAAAGTTTAAAGTCTTCCTAAGTGATCTTATCTTAACAGTCCCATCCATAAGAAAAGATAGTTCAGCCACCACCGAGAAAATTTCACTCAATCTTTTGTTCTCCAATAGAATGTTGGTGAAACTCTTAATGACACATCTTTCACTGAATATGGTGACATTTCCATTTAATCTGATTGCACAAACCTACAATTCGGGGTTTTCAGTTTTCCAGGACAAGGTTCAAGTTCTGAAACCTAACTCTTGACTGAATTATTTATTTAGTTTTCCCCTAAGTTCAATATTTTATTTTATAAACAAATTTTACAAATTTTATCAGTACTTAAATTCTGTGAGTGTAAATTAATTAGAATATAATTTATTCCTTGTTAATTTGTCTTTCATTTTTTCATTTAAAAGTCTTTCCTTCTTTCCATCTGGATTTTGTATGTCAAAAAATCATTATCCTTAAAAAAATTAAAAAAATTTTATTGATTTTGGATCAAAATAAATTTCTTTCAATAAAATCACTTCATTTAAATATTTTCAGATGTTTATTATATTGTCAAAATGTAATTATATGTGCACAATAGTGGTTCAA
>KZ809417.1:0-14077 GCA_000696205.2 Oncopeltus fasciatus
AAAAGACGAAGACATGGGTAATAAAAAATAGGTGTACAAAAAGAAAATGAGTGTTACGCTAGATAAAACAATAAAATTCAAAACTAATCAATTATTTACCCTCAAAATCATGCAATCTGTTTTAAAAAGAGGAGA
Organism: Oncopeltus fasciatus; assembly: GCA_000696205.2. NCBI lineage: Eukaryota > Metazoa > Arthropoda > Insecta > Hemiptera > Lygaeidae > Oncopeltus > Oncopeltus fasciatus. The sequence continues at coordinate 136 of KZ809417.1, forward strand.
TGCTGAAGTAGTGGGGATTTGAAGGGTGCGAGGGAAGGGGAGCAAGGAATATTTAGAGGGATCGAGTTCCAGAGACTGGGGAACCTGAAGAGGTAAAGGAAAATTCCCCTCTACCTATCCTAGGACAGGATAGCTACTAGAACTGAAGTAAAAATGTTAATGTAAAATATAAATCTTCTTGAAGAATACAAAAAAAAAAAAAAGGATAAAGAAATAATGTACAATTACTGATTAGAAACAAAACTTACTTAGGAAAATAAACAAAACAATAAAAGACAGCATCACAAAAAGATAATATAAAATAAACTAAGAAAATGTTACACAATTATAGAGAGAAAGGAAATTCGCCCAATGCGCGCCGGTCCACTGCTATAAATATCTTCAGGTCTCCAGATAGCCCTTGGTCATCCGAATATATCTAGGTTTTCCGGCATGTTGATAACCACCACAGACTGGCCGTCTTTCTGTCAACATTTGACCCGGTCACCAGAGAACCACACATATTTTAGCTTACTTCCCCTTTTCTTCTGGCGTGCCAAGTCGTAGAAGCGCTTGTTCGTGGGGCTCATACTCTCGCTCAGGTAAATGGGATGGGCATCATTCCCCTCCCAGCCAATATGCCTGGTTGTCAGGTCCCTCTTCACTCTTCTCAATATGACAACCTCGTCCCTCATAGATTGCCGAACCCGAACGAACTTCGCTATGATAACCGGTGGTCTAGGATCATTCTTTCACTGGCGACGACGCTCCACTATCTTCTGGAGCGATCTTTAGGCCCAGACTGGCACCTATACTCGTCACCAGACCCACGGGAGTATTACCAGGTCGTACTGGTACCCATCGAACTTTGATAGATCTGTAGAGTAATTCCTGTTGGGCGTGATTCAGATTCACCTCCAGTTCTGACACACTTTCACTTAAAAATCTTGATTTCAAGCTTAGTTGCTCGGAAACTTTTGTCTGCGCTTCTAGCCGGTATATATAAAAAATATACACCTATAAAAATTAGAATACACTTAGAAAACCATTTAAAACTAATAATATTATAAATGTAGAATGTATACATAAATAACAATATCTAATCCTACGGAAGTTGGTTAATCCTACGCATTCATATACTATAAATACAATCCCTTTCATTCACACTATACTTGTCTTCCTGACGAACGTCAATTCTACATCCAGCTTTGTTGGTTGGTGAAGCGTTAGCTCAATTCTCACCGGTCAGAATCCTATAACAGCTATCTATCTTTCTTTACAACTAAAGATAATTCTCTGTGGAAGGCCACCCAAAAAATCCTTAAGTTCCAGTCTGTTTCCTCACCTCTTCGTCGTGATGATGGAACTTGGGCTCGTGCCGACGACGAAAAAGCAGAGGTACAGGCCAAACATCTCAGACAAACATTTATCCCTTATCCTGATCCTAATGATCATTCCCAACCTACTGAAAAGAAACATTTCTTAATGCTCCTCTTCCCATGTCCCTCCCTCCTAAAGCGGTTAATCCCTCCGAAGTAAAATATCTCATTTCCAAATTACCCAGGCGCAAATCTCCAGGCCATATTCTTATTACCACTCCTAAAAAAGCAATCCTCTTTATAACCTACCTTTAAAATAGCATTCTCCGCACCACGTGACCCAGTAAACCACCCAAACATCCTTCCTCTTACCGTCCCATCAGCTTCCTCCCCATAATGTCCAAAATGTTCAAAAAGATCCTCTTGCTGAGAATTATACCCATCCTCGACTCCATGAACCTTGTTCCTAAATACCAATTTGGCTTTAGAAATAAGCACTCCACAATTTAACTAGGTCTCCGAGTTATAGATCGCATCTCCCACGCACTTGATTGTAAGGAATACTGCTCCTCATCATTTCTTGACGTGACTTTAAACTTTAAACTCAAGTCTATCCTTCCACAACCTTACTACCTAATTATCATGTCCTATCTCTCTATCTTTCCGATAGTTACTTTCTCCTGCTACCTAGACAGTAAACTAACCTGGAAGACTCCCTTACAGGCAAAGAGACAAGAACTAAACAGACGCTTTGGACAGCTCTACAGATTGCTGAACTACAGGTACAGATTAACAATAGAAAACAAAATAACTCTTTAAAAAACATTAAATAGACCTATCTGGACATATTGTATTGAATTGTGGGGCACAGCGAAGCCATCAAACATTAGATGCATCCAGGGGTTCCAGTCCAAAGTCCTTCGCACAATCCTCAACACTCCTCCCTTCGTATCCAATAAAACCATCCATTCTGACCTGCAAGTACCTTTTGTTTCCGAGCTCATCCCCTCCAGATTTGATAAGTTCCACACAAATATCCAAGGACATCCAAATCCTCTAGTCCTCTCCTTGGCATCCCACGTTCATCCCGACAACCCTCCCCGACGCCTCAAGAGGAGGTGGCCAAGGGACCTCCTACTCCAGTCAGTTTAGTATAATACCTAGGGAGTGAATGCACTGGCATTTTTCTCCCCCTCTCAATCCCTCCTTGACTCCCTGCCTAGTCTCCTTCTTATCCTAGGATAAGGAGAAGATGGGTGCCGGATAGTCTATCGCGGGTTAACCTGGGCTCCTCTCTGTGGACGGGTTACGTCCCGGGATAGACGAGCAAGGGCTGTTGCTCTTCACATTGTTATGTACATTGTTATGTACCCCATCAAAAATTACAGTGTATAGAAAATGTACAGAGAAAAAAAAATTTTTTAATAAAGAGTTATTTATATATAAAATAAATTCACACTATAAAAATATTCATCATTACGTGTAATTAATATGAAGAGAGAGAGAGAGAGAGAGAAAGAAAATTAGAGTTAACCGGTATTTTACCTTTTTATAAGTGCCTTTGCCTTAGTGGCTCAAGGTGCACTAGATCTTATCTGCAGAAAGTCACTTAGGGATATAAAGTGAAGTTTAGTGGTCAAAACAGGAATTGCAGGTTTTTAAAAATGCATAAACGGTTGCTACAGAAGAATAAAGAGGAAAATGCCACAATGGAAAAGAGAGGACCCTGAAAAACTGAATTATCTAGACTTGACTCTACGTCAATACGTACACATTTTTAGCTATTCCAGTTCCTATAAACCCACCCAGACAGATCTAGCAATATAGGACGCCTTATTCCAGCTCCGAAAACTAGAGTAACTCCTATATCTATCTATCTATCTATCTATCTATCTATCTATCTATCTATCTATCTATCTATCTATCTATCTATCTATCTATCTATCTANGTCCTTTTACCCATCAAAGAATTAAAAAAAAAAATTATTAACATTGCGCATCCAAGACTTTGCTTTAAAATGGAATAGAATAATGCATTTTTTAGCATTTAAATTCAACAATATGTTTATTTAAAATATATATTAAGGAAAATATTTAAAACTATAACTTTGAGAGTTGATGGACCTCCTTCATCATTAAAATATATAATCCTAATTTGATATGTAGGTTTTATATTACAAATCGTTGAATAAATTTCGGCTGAAATAGGAATGTGTGTTGTTATTGAACTATCGCCAATTTTTTTTTGTTTCATTATAGTTATTAGAGCTCAATTAGGGAAATATATATATTTTTTACGTTTACTATTTTTATGAAAAACTTTTATTTATAAAAATTTGTCATTATTCAATGAAGGACATTTGTGAAGATGAACTGTGAATGCTGTGTGCTTTCTGATTCTTCCATACTGTTGATTCGATGCCCATGGAGTTGTTCCAAGTAAAACCTTGGGCCAAGTAGATCTCTTTAGCCGGAAGGGTGAGGATTGCTTGACGGAGATTGGGCTAAGGGAATGGTCGAAGTTCGGGAACTGGGGGTGGATTATAAGGAATTGGAATATCTGGTTCGGGAAGTGAATCTTTTACAAAAGAGATATCTAGATCATTATAGAGGGTATTGTTGAGGGATTAAAGGGTTCATTTGCTATGCTTTGAAGGAGTTGAAGCAATGGAAGGGATGAGTTTTAAAAATATAGAATGGTTTGCCTAATTTTTAATTTAACGAGTAATGTTCTACAATAATTTAGGTCTTCCATTGCCTCTCGTATTTTCTCACTTACTTTAATTTTAATGTAACTTAAGTTGAAAATCTTTTTGTGAGTTATTTATAACATAGACAAATAACACAGTAGTCTTTTAATGTAGGAAATAAGGTAAGGTTTTACAAGCAAGTCTAGAGTGATTTTATGCCCCGGCCGAATAATTCTAACGCTGTCAAGTTGAGTGAGAAATGTCGGGATCAACAATATTTCAGCAGGTAGCAAAGAAATCATTGTTGTTCTACTGAAGGGAAAATTCAGCTACAAAATTTTACTTGACTAATAATAATAAAGTCTCTCGCCTAAGACAGAATTCAGCCATTATTAAACTTATTCAGTAGTATCTTTATGTTAACTGTCAGTGGCCAAAGGATTTGTACTGAACCTATTATAAATTGCAGAATTTGCATTTTTTGTTTGTTTTATTTTATAAATAAAAGCTGCTTTAAAATTTAATTATATAAATATTTTTTATTCTTAGATAACTAAGATGATTCTTTTGTTAACTTATTGATCAAGAACACATTAAAATCAATTTAATTTGTAAAATAACAGACACTAATTTTAGGTATGCTACAAGTAAGTTATAACATTCAGTTTTTGTTTTGTAATTCTAATTACAAAAAATTCTTTCACCTCCAAAACATTTTTTTTCGATGTTTACTTTCCCATTATTAAAATATACTTTTGCTTATTTTCTTTAGTACAGCACTTATGTATTGGATTTATCATGAATAAATGTAGATTTACCTTTATTTANTAATTAATATAAATTTTATATCATCATACATATTTAAATTTCAAATCCACTTCTAAAATTCATTTTTGTAGGCTTAATAAATTATGGACATACATTATAATCAACATTTTAAAAGTGAACTACATTATGTATATCGTCAAGAAAAAAATAAGTACCAATACTAATTTAATGAATTTCATGTTTTGAAATATATTGCTTTTTTAACTTTTGTAGTGTCTATACTTAAATTTTATGGATTATTATGAATATATATTTATTAATTAACAAAATGATTATATGACAAGTAGTTGAAGTTTGCAGTGTCGCTATCTGTGAGGGCAAGTGGATATGAGAGACTGTCAAGTCGGGAGGGCCGGGTCGGTGGGCGGGTTCTTCTTGGGTCGCCGCAAGAAAAAAATAACCTGTTGAATAGTAGGAAACCGCCCGCCCGTCCCGTAACCTCCTCAAACTGATTACGTTTACTCAAGAACTTGGAGTGTTTTAACCTTGTGTTATTTTGTTCAAATGCCTCTCAAAAGTGTCTATTATTTTTTTTTAGACAAATAGAAGCGAGAAAAAAATACCTAAATAAGGCCGAATACGAGAAGGAATTTTTTTTTTTTTAAATTGGATTTACAGTTTGTCATAAATGTTAATAAAATTATGATTTACATTGAGGCATGTTTCGTCTCAATTTTTGGGTTCCTCTGCAGTTTTTGTTGTATAGCAATATTATTGACAACTCTCTGCTAGTGGGCTTTGTTAATTTGCCAAGAATAATACGAAGTAGAAGTCTATGAGAAGCTCACTTCTTAGGCAGGATGTAATAGTTATCTTATCGTCAAATCAATATATTGTGTATTATATTAAATAATGTACTGTATTTAAGATTCACGAAACAAAGCACTCTAGGATTCATGTATGAGAATGACTGGCTTCAGAACACATATGAGACAAATTTGTGGTGTGAAATGACTCCTAACGAAGACTAGCCCTTGGCAAGAGGCCTAGTATTTTTCATCTCCCACACCGCCATCCTTCGGAAGAGACAAACCCATCGATCTGAGAAATTAACGATATATATGTACATATAATCAGTATATAATCGATTTCGATTGTAGCCTTTTATCCACTCATGGAAGACTACCGAATTTCGTATTCAAATGCCTCATTTCGATCGATGTCTGGTCCAGTTCTCTTGAGGTCTAGTCACAGGTGCATATGTGTGAAACGCAAGCGGTACCTGCTATGTGTAGAGGTGACGCGATTGATTCAAAGAAATGCTATTCATGTGGAGGATAGCTTTAGTTTGATTGTGAATAGACATGTGTCTCCCGACTCGATTACTTAAACTTTTATATGTATGCACTCACACACACACAAACACACCACATATATATATATATATACACACACACAACTGAAGCAAGTGAGATAACTATTTATCATATAATATACCTGTGTGTATATAACAAACACTATTTTTCTGTCTAACTCGAGTGAATGTTCATTCTACTTTTCAAAAGTTTAAAACAAATAAGTGTATGAGGTGCAGTACAATACAGGGGAGTTTAATAAATTGACAAATGACTAAAGTTCGTTATTTAATTTGGTGAAAATAAAATCTATTCTCTTCTTCCTCGAAGAGGAATTCCTTAATTTTGTAACATTTGCTTTTATTTTTGAATGACTGTGCGCTTTCATCGTTGACAAGGTTAGTAGCCAAAAAAATTGTGTACAGAATCATATAAGAAGATCGAAGCGTCTCAGACGGGAAGACAAGGTCATATAATTGAATAATTCAGGTAAATAACTAGAAAAGTATTATTTATAGTATGATCAGAAATAGATTGTTAGTGAACCAATAAATTAAGTCACTTTACCTGTGTGATATAGATTATTTATTTATTTTTACTAAGAATTGAACATTTCGTGGATGGTGGGAATATCTTGCCTTCCTGTAGAACATAATTTCTGGTACGATGACTGTCGATTACAATACAATCTTCAAGCCTGACTATTCATTCCTCATTGAACCCTTACTCAAAACGTAGGGCAATCTCAGCCCTGAAGATTTCAATATAGCCGGTACCTAATAAAATTAACTATTTATATAGAAAGACAGCCATATTCCCTTATTACCAAGAAATGCCAGGAGATCTACCTCTTAACAGCGTCGATGGAATAAAACAAATTGATAAGGAATGTCAGTCATGACATTTAATCCCCTCTCGCCTTCATGATAGACCTAAAGAGGGCCTACAATGTAAGCCGAAACGTTCTTTCGAAACGAAAAAGATAATTAAAAAATTCACATTTTTCGAAATTGAATTTTTTTTGGATCTACCTTGACCGAAGCCCAACAAAAACATCGACTAATAAGGAATGTCCGTTTGCCGTACACCTTCTTCCGGACACCTTCCCCCTTGAAAACGTCCGATTATAGGCCTTCCGCTTTTCCTACCTTGTTTTGCATGAGATCGTTAAACAGCTGTGAGAGGGTCGAAAGTTCAAACCGATGCTGTTTTGTCCAATATATTCGAATATATTCCGTTCTAAATTTTCTTTTCTATTAGTTCTAGTGTTATCTTAGATATGATTCTATCTATATTCTATAACTGTCTGTAGAAGTCAAACAATAGACTTTCTAAACGGAGTGGACTATTATTTCTTTATCTATCTACATAAATATTTGAAAACCGACAGAAAAATATTGCAACGCTCTTGTGTCTTGAATTTAATGTATTAAAGTTTTATTTTATTTTTTAAAATGTGTTCTTTTATGAAGCTTATTTTTAAATTTTTAAAAATTATATTATCGAAAGCTATATTAACATTATTATTATCTACAAAAACGGTTGTAATGGTAATTTTATTTTTTAATATTACATTTAGTACTTACTATTGTTATCATGGGTTTTTTTTGTTAAATTATATTCTAATTATTCTAATACTATATTGCCACCCATTTGTAATATCAAAAAAATTTGTATTTGCTTTACTTTATATTCAACGTTTAATGTGTATTTATCGTAGTGCATTATTCTAATTATTCTAATACTATATTGCCACCCATTTGTAATATCAAAAAAATTTGTATTTGCTTTATTTTATATTCAACGTTTAATGTGTATTTATCGTAGTGCATTTTTATAATTGTTTTGTTATCACAACCATTTTTATTTTTTTTAATAACTTTTATTTAGGATCTGACTCTATAGTTTTGAGATATTGATAGATTTGAGATTTACCTAAAACTCAGGTATTTAAAGCTCAGAGGTAAATTATTGTTTTAATGTTGATGTTGGTGTGAAAATGAGAATACATACTCATAGTTTTGAGATTTACCTAAAACTTAGATATTTAAACCTAAGAGGTAAATTATTGCTTTAATGTTGATGTTGGTGTGAAAATGAGAATACATACTCATAGTTTTGAGATTTACCTAAAACTTAGATATTTAAACCTAAGAGGTAAATTATTGCTTTAATGTTGATGTTGGTGTGAAAATGAGAATACATACTCATAGTTTTGAGATTTACCTAAAACTTAGATATTTAAACCTAAGAGGTAAATTATTGCTTTAATGTTGATGTTGGTGTGAAAATGAGAATACATACTCATAGTTTTGAGATTTACCTAAAACTTAGATATTTAAACCTAAGAGGTAAATTATTGCTTTAATGTTGATGTTGGTGTGAAAATGAGAATACATACTCATAGTTTTGAGATTTACCTAAAACTTAGATATTTAAACCTAAGAGGTAAATTATTGCTTTAATGTTGATGTTGGTGTGAAAATGAGAATACATACTCATAGTTTTGAGATTTACCTAAAACTTAGATATTTAAACCTAAGAGGTAAATTATTGCTTTAATGTTGATGTTGGTGTGAAAATGAGAATACATACTCATAGTTTTGAGATTTACCTAAAACTTAGATATTTAAACCTAAGAGGTAAATTATTGCTTTAATGTTGATGTTGGTGTGAAAATGAGAATACATACTCATAGTTTTGAGATTTACCTAAAACTTAGATATTTAAACCTAAGAGGTAAATTATTGCTTTAATGTTGATGTTGGTGTGAAAATGAGAATACATACTCATAGTTTTGAGATTTACCTAAAACTTAGATATTTAAACCTAAGAGGTAAATTATTGCTTTAATGTTGATGTTGGTGTGAAAATGAGAATACATACTCATAGTTTTGAGATTTACCTAAAACTTAGATATTTAAACCTAAGAGGTAAATTATTGCTTTAATGTTGATGTTGGTGTGAAAATGAGAATACATACTCATAGTTTTGAGATTTACCTAAAACTTAGATATTTAAACCTAAGAGGTAAATTATTGCTTTAATGTTGATGTTGGTGTGAAAATGAGAATACATACTCATAGTTTTGAGATTTACCTAAAACTTAGATATTTAAACCTAAGAGGTAAATTATTGCTTTAATGTTGATGTTGGTGTGAAAATGAGAATACATACTCATAGTTTTGAGATTTACCTAAAACTTAGATATTTAAACCTAAGAGGTAAATTATTGCTTTAATGTTGATGTTGGTGTGAAAATGAGAATACATACTCATAGTTTTGAGATTTACCTAAAACTTAGATATTTAAACCTAAGAGGTAAATTATTGCTTTAATGTTGATGTNCACGGTCCGTATTCAACTGTGTCCGAAAGCGCTCGCCAACGGGAGAGGATATACAGAATCCAATGAAGACGGATAATATAAGGTATGAGACATCTTCAGCAGGCTGTCTCACTGACTATTTGGGAAGAAATATATATATTTTTTTCCCCGTTCTTGAAAGTAGTATATATTAATAATAACGAATTTATAATCTATATATGCAATCTCCTGTGCATGTATGTGGGAGGGTATTTTGTTTGTGGGATTGAGTATGATTTTGTTTGTTTTCTTCAGGGTCTCGTACACTTTTAAGGTACATTCACTCTTAGAAGTAATGGGAAAGGATTGATGTTCTAAACATATTTTTAAAGTCAATATGAGTCCACCGATATGCGGCTGTCTTCTGCCACCAGATTGCTAATGAAGACGGATTCATTTAGGTATAATGATCCACTGGTGGAGAATGTATAATAATTATACTTTTAAATTATATTCCGTTCTTTTAAAGAATTTATCCGTAGATTTGTTGAATTTTTCCATTCCTTTAAAGTGTATGATATCAGGTACTAAGAACATTTCGCAAATAAACCAAAATGAAAATTAATTAATATTAAAAATTGTATTTTTGAAAGTAAATACACACATGCTCGCACGTACACACACCCTTACAGACAAACCACATGCTCGCACGTACACACACCCTTACAGACATACACGCACATTGATATCATTAAAGTTTACATTTTTTCATATGTTTTGTGTAGATGATATAAATGGACCGTTGAATCATATAACGGCACTTTTTTAATGGAAAATTAATGAGAAGAAAAAAAAACTATATTGCACCTACACCTGTAAAACCTGACCTTTTTTCATAATTAAATAAACTAAATAAAAATAATACTATAGAAAATTGTTATTAGTGGTCTATTTTCTACTATTAGCTGATCACAATATATTTTTTAAGACAAACATTTATTTATTGATATTGGTAATACATTTTTAAAAAGTAGTAAGTTAGAGTGTAAGTCTGTGAGCTGCTCTATACTTTAAGCATACCTATTTTATTATAAGCAGGATTGCTCCACTTTATTTAGACTTATTTAATTTGAAAGTGATAGGGGATCCTATTCTATGCATGTTCAATAAATAAATTAAATTTCGATTGTGTATTAAATATATTTATGAAAACATTAATATATTTTATTTTGATAGTGTAGAATTATATTTTTCCGCACATAAATCATGTTATTCAAGCTTAACTAAACATCTTTTATTGTGTTTGTTTATAAACCGAGTTAAGTATATTTATCTAGCCATAGAATATTTTAGTTGTGTTTGTGTCAGGTTGTTCTTATCTAAAACCTACAAAGTGTAATTTACAATATTTGAAAGTGTTGTTTTGTTTGATACATTAGAAAAGCTCCATGATTTTTAATACAAATTAAGAATTACATTTTATTATGACATGTGTGTGTATCATTATTGAAATTATATTAGAATATAATGTATTATTAAAATACAATTATAAAATAATATAATGTTATTGATAGTTATAAATAGTATATATATATATGTATACATATATACATACATATAGGGAGGGAGTGTCAGAGATCAAAGGATGTTCCACTGAGCAGGTAGGTAAGATGCTGGTGACACAGGGAGTTAGATTTATGTCATTGCAGGTAACTGGGTGGTGGAAGTCATGTATGGAATTGTTTTAAAATGTGGAAAATATTTGTCTAGGAGGATGATTAATTTCTTCTATGGTCTTGTTTGTCGTTGTTAGCTAGGGGATGTAGATTATTATGTATTCATTCGGCAGGAAGTTTCTTTTTAACGAAGGGTTAATAGCAGAGATGGCAGCTGGGGTACGGATTGAAAGGATGATGGGTGAGAGCGGAGTTTTTATACATTTTTTAAAAATTTATTGTTGCGGTGTTGGTTATTGCGTAATTGTAAGTGATTTAGTTTAGTTTTCCTTGTGTAATTAGTTTGGTTAATGGTGGCAGAACTGGGTAGAACTATATTACACGTTATTTTAAATAAACAATAAGATATGTATATAACTCTGATATCTACTAAGAATAATTTAGACCAGTCCTTAATAATAAAAAAAACCAATACAAGTAAACATAAACTGTATTCATACTAGTACGTGACTTACATTTTATTTCTTTAATATAGCCTTTGTTTTGGATTTTCTAAAACATTATTATACAATTTAAACAACGGAAAATTATATTTATATTTATTCTGTTCAATTATATGTCAAATGGCATATTTTATATTATAAGTATTTTTCTCATGATATTAGTGAAGTTATTCGTTATTTTGCATAAAATAATATATTAAGAAATTAACATTGACATTATCACATGTCAAATGAATTTCAATATTCATTCCAATTCATGGTGTGATAACTGTGTAGGTATACAATACGGTGAATTATAATAAGTTACTATTTACTTCTGAAATATTACTTGCGGAAATTCGCTGTTCACGCTCCTTCGTCATGCGTTGTCTTTTAAACTCTAAGATGATTTTAGTTGGGGTTCGGTCAAGGTAGATCCAAAAAACACAAATTTAAAAAATGTATTTTTTAATAAAGGATTATCTGCCAACGTTTCGGCTTACATTGTAAGCCATCTTCAGGGCTATCATGAAGATGAGAGAGGACGTCCTGTCCCTAAGTTCACATTTCCATGACTGAAAATTGTTGTCTTTTAAAGTTTCAGAGGCTTCTTTATTCATTTGATTTACGACTCATGAAAACCTTTTAATTGCTTTTACAAACAGCCATGCCTCAAAACATATAACAAATCAGTACAAAATGTTAGTTTGCATGTCAGCTGAAGGTTCCTGGATTGGAATTCTGTTTTTTGCAGGGACTTGTAGCGTTGTATGAAAGAGACCGGGAATCATAGAAATCGCCTCTCCTTTGATAATGGGAACTAGTCCCGACATACAATTCCCTGCTGGCAGCATCCCAGGAATATTATTAGCCCGGGCCCATTGATTTATGTCGAATTTCCTTGTGAGGCTAAGACAAAGGTGTTGTCTGCAGGAAAACAGCTCATCCCCGTAAGAGGTAAGGACTTCAGCCTGTCAACTGCAGGGCTTAACTTTGAACAAATGGAGATTTGGAAGCTAAACGTGACAAACATTCCCTACAAGTTATGGCAAATAAACTTCCATTGATAAATACAAATCGCCTATATTCCCTACATAATGTCCACCAAACCATAGATCTGTGCTAACTGAGCAGATTTCCTGCGATGCTGTGGAGACGAGTTATGAAGGCACGGTGCTGGGTTCAATGCTCTCAGTGAGCACTTTTTCTTTCTTTCTGCGCTTCTGTTTTAACGACCCAGAGGATTCCTGGTGTATGATACCAGGTACAAAGAACATTTCGCAAATAAACCAAAAAAGAAAAGAAATCAATATTAAAAATTGTATTTTTGAAAGTAAATACACACATGCTCGCACGTACACACACCCTTACAGACAAACATGCACATTGATATCATTGAAGTTTAAATTTTTCATATGTTTTGTGTAGATGATATAAATGGACCAATGAATCATATAACGCCACTTTTTTTATGGAAAATTAATGAGAAGTATCCTTCGTAAACCAAGTTAATTCTCGCTTATCCTAGTTAATGAATAACTCAACAATCATGAAATCCCCCACACTCATAAAATATTTCTTATATAAACAAATCAATCTGTACTTGGGTTTATGATTCTGTACTAAGTATTTCGCTTTCTGCAGCTAAATATATATATTTTTTCCTCTTGACAATTTAGTTGATCCCAAATTCATATAGATCCAATAACGACTTAGCCACTCATTCTGGATTTCCGGAAGGTGCCAATTCTGTATTTTGACGATTCCCGGCAATTTTGTTAATAAAAAATATTTTCCTCAAATATGCTTCAAATAAATACAGAGGATTCCTGGTTTTCTCCTTGGCAACACACGGGCCTTATTGAGAACCATTCTGCATTGAGTGAGAAAAAAACTCAGGCTGCCAGAGTGATGGGCTGACCTCACGCCTTCTCTAGTGAGCCGTGGGTTAAGAATAATTAAGTATCTAACTTGGATTTCCTCTTTGGTCCCATATGGACTGTTTCGGGACTGGTTTTTGTTACAATAAAAGCGAGCATAAATACTATTAGTAAATCATTTAATGTTACAAACAAGAAAGAAAAATTACAAGAAGAGTTAAGCTATGGTTTAGCGAGCTCTTGGCTGACCGGCATAAGATTATGGACTAGCTTAATTTTCTAGAGTTGAGAGTGGTGTCATTGGTCACGTTCTCTCCTCATGTGATTGATATTGAATATTTTTATTTTTTTTAAATTCATTGAGTTGATCAAATTACAAAATGTTTTAATTTAACAGAATGTAATAAATAAATAAAAGTTTAATATATAAAAAGGGATTAAATACCACAAAAAAATAATATTTATACAATTTTAAAAAGTGTATTTT
>KZ809417.1:46842-61842 GCA_000696205.2 Oncopeltus fasciatus
AATTTTTTTTTTTTTTTTTTTTTTTTTTTTTTTTTTTTTTTTTTAATTCTTAGCGGTTGGAGGAGTAAGGGTAGGGCACACTAGAAATTACTGATTTTTATTATTTACTATCAATTTATTAATAAACTACATTCAATTCAAGATGTCAAAAGAAACATACAAAAAGTATGTTTCTTTTGACATACTTTTTGTATGTTTCTTTATAAATAAACATTTATTGTTTATAAATAAACATACCTTACGAAATTTGAAATTAATTTTTAAGTAATTTGTTACCATTATAATTTAAATACAAAAAAATAATTATTTACTTAACATGAACATGTAAAAAATGAAATAAAATAAAAGCTGGAAGATATGTATTTAAGAAAAAACATCATACTTTTTTCTTCTTTGCATAAGTACAAACCAAGATTTAAATAAACTTTTATATTCCTTAAATTAATTTATATAATCAGACGTATAGTTGTTGACATTCCAAAATTTTTAGTTTCTTAGTAGTTCCAGCTGACCCAACAATTGTTTTCATCATGAGTCAAACAAAGTGTAAATGATGACAAAAATATGATAAATTACATTTATAAATATCTAATTACAAATTTTAAATTAAATTTCTTTAATTATTATTGAATATATTTGTTCTTTTAGGTTACAGCTCACATTCCCTCATTCTATAATAATTCTTATATTTTATATATTCTAGATTTAGCTGGAAGGTCTTTAAAGAAGTATCAGCCAAGCAAGTCTGATGTCTTCAAAAATGGAGGTAAGTGCCTATAAATTACTGTTGTTGTATTTAATAAGTTGAAACAAAAATGAGTTGAAATTTTTTTTTAATCGTTTAGTCCTGAGAAAATAATAAACAAGTAAATGAATGAAGGAATGAGTGATGGGGCAAGTGAGTGAGCGAGCGAGCGAGTGAACTATTGAACTAACGAAAGTATAAATGAATAAATAAATTTATAATTTATTGAAAGCAAATATGTTAGACCCAATAAAAAATTCACAAATCTGCATGTGTTAAAAAAATAATCTCTTTAGTTTTAAATTATTTTTGCCTCTGATTTTAATTAATAAATTTGTCAGAGGTTCATCGAATTTTTCATGCGATTTGAAATTTAGTAGAGTTGAATCAATATTTGAAGCACTAATGAAATAAGTTCATTTCATAAATTTATTTAGATGTACAGGTTAATGGTGTGTGTGTGGAACCAGAAAGACCTGTATTATTCAATTAGTACAGCGTTTATCAGAGTACGAAAGTGAACTATAATGAATTTTTTAAATTAAGTTCAAAATATCAGAATTTATCAATAGAAAATATAAATTACTTACAGCTAAATAACTTGTTAATTACTGTTATTTATGACTAAACTGTTACCGGGAAAGCAAAGGCTACGACCAGGCCTACGTTATGAGACACGCGATCTAATAAGAAATCCGCCAACGAGTAACACTAAAATCATCACTTACTCGGAGACCACTTGCGAGCTGCTTTTATAACTTCATGAAAGGGGTTAGAAGGGCCTTGAAGATTCTCATTTGGATTTCTAAGTAACCATATTTTCCTTCTCTGACTAAAGGAAACTAGTGTCATTCTTCAATTGGCCCCTTCCTGTACAGGTCTGATACTCACGTCACCTACTTCTCTTGTCTTTTACAATATAAGGCTAAGTTGGTTAATGAGCAAAATCGGACCAATGATCTGCAATGTCAAGTGCGTGTACAAAACGTTCTTTCGGTGTTGCGACCGTAATATTTAGTTTAAAGTAATAAGCTTAACACAGAAAGGTTTGTCAACAAGAAATATATTTTAGGAAGTGCACTGCAAAATGGAAAAATTAGAAGTGGGTGTTTATCTGAACCATAAATTCTTAACCAAAATGTCCTTGACTAACGTCAACTAAAATATTGAGGATTCAATGATTCCTTCATTCACACATACTATGGCCGATACACACCCTGAGAGTCTGGCGGAAGTCCCTGAGAGAGGGGAAGGGGTGTACTCCTACCCTATCTCCGGAGAAGCTAAGGTATACTTCCAACTTGTATCGGAGTTTCTCCCCCAACAGAGGGAATATCCTAGTGGGGTATTGTAGTTCCGAGGCTTGACTTCGCCTTCAAAGCTGCCCCCCCAAAGGGGACACGAGAGGAATGGGGGGACAAACAGAAATGACAAAATCATAATATGGATTATGTAATACAAAATATCTGACAACAATAAATAGTTGACCAATTTTCAGTAAGGAAATAATAGTAGTAGTAGTAGTAGATCATTGAAGGGCAATCAACTTCTAGGTTATTACGCCCTATAAATACCCTTTAATGCATCATAATAAAGTAGTAGTAGTAGTAGTAGTAGATCATTGAAGGGCAATCAACTTCTAGGTTATTACGCCCTATAAATACCCTTTAATATGTTTACTATAAATTAGTTAATAAAAGACAGGAAATAATATGTTTGTACAGTGCAGTGACTTACAAAAATTTTTTTTCAGATTTTGACTAATCCTGCTTAGCAAAAGATAATAATAACTGCTTTTGAAAATTATGTAAATCTGTTTGTATCTACACTTGCGTCCGTAATTTTTACAATAGCGAAACATAATTCGGTATTTCAGCTTCTTTTTGCAGATCATTGTAAGAATTCGACAATTACTGAAACCGTACTGAAAAATAGTCATTATCTTCGTAATTGTTGTAAGAAAAAATTACTGAACATAACAGCTATAATATGTATTTTTCTAATATTTATATTCTATAAAATTCTTACAAAAAATTCTTATCTAGAAAAACTTTAGGAATATTACTTCAAGTTTGGGAAATGTAGAAAAAAACAACTTCAGTATTTAGACTTCATATTGAAAATCGATGATAAAGTTAAGTTTGTTTAAATTAAATGATGGAGGGAGTATTTTAGAGATAGATCAAATTTATAATCACAATTTTTTTATTATCTGATTAGTACGAGAAATTGTAGTAGAATATAATTGATTATGTTAAACATAATCCATTTATAAATATAACTAACAAGGTTATGATTTTTCACCCCCTAATAGAAGTAAATGATCTTACCTTTTACAGTCACTGCTCTCTATGGTTTTTTTGGTTAAATTATTTTCTTTTTTTAAAGTGAGTCCGTATTTACTGAAACATGGAAAATCTGTATATATGTAAGATCTCACAAGCAGTAAAGCCATTATGATGAATCTGAAACTGTTTTCTAACATGCTTCAATATTTTGTTTACGAATATTGCCAAAAACCTTCAATTCAAATTTTGTTTATTTTCCTGCTTCAATGCTGGAAACGTTTAGTTTTTGAATGAAAAAAAAATCGCTTTTATTTAATGGTGTAATCTTGTCAGTAGCTAAAAAGTCTTTTTCGAAATTCGCGGTACAGTACGAATTTGAATAATTTGAATTCTTTTTCACACATTTATATGAAATTCTGTTGTTATTGATGAGTTTTTGACAATCTTCGAAAGAAATGGGACAAGGCTTATAATATAACTAACCTGTACGTATAACTAGACGTCTCAAATGCATTTTATTCGGTTGAAATATACATTTTTAGTTGAAAATAAGTAAGGAAGTATACGCATCATAACAAGTTTATAATAATTTTATTTTGTTAGAGAGGCCTTCATAGTTTGACATTAATGCTTGAATTTATTAGCCTGAAAGCAGAAGACTAACCGAAATTTCCCTTTGATAGCCAGCTAAAAACGGTTAAAAATTACCGCTTAAGGGTATATATCTGAAAGCCATATATTCCACTAATTTTTTGCGGTGTATCCCTACTTCCATATAAGACGAGTCTCTCAAACATAACTGGAATTAGTTTTAAAGAGTTTCTGAACAATATCTGAAAGACAACTCTTGTACTCATTTTTCAGTGTATTACCATGCTTCCTTTCTATATAATGGGAACTTGGAACACAAAACGGTCTGAAAATTAGTTTCTGAGCAATATCTGAGAGACAAATTTACTCATTCTTGCAGTATTTTCTTACTGTCCTCTCCTATACATTGGGAACATGGAAACGGTTTAGTCTCACTTCCAAACAGATTTTGAACCCCTCACGACTGTACTTCTTTCCTGTATGTTTGACAAAATGGCGGTCTTGAATCGCTTCTTAAGCACTTCTGAATGTGTCGAATAGTTTTTCATATTCTCGCCATCACTTCCATCAGCAAGTAATATTAGTCGGATAACGTAATACTTTAGAATAGAGAGTTTTTTGAACGAGATATTATTATTAGATGTCTTTTGTTAAGGGTTCGGTCAAGATATTTCCAAAAAATAAGAGTTTGAACGTTTCGGCATACATTGCAAGCCATCTTCAGGGCTATCATGATGGTGAGAGGGGACGTCGTGTCACCAGGATCCTATATTCATGACCGATCCCCCCCCCCCCCCCCCCCCNCCCCACTTCCTTTACTGCTTAAATCAGATTCCTATAATAGGTTATAGAAATAGAACCACGTTTTTCTATTATTAATATGGAAGGTACTGTGATATAGGCACTTACAACCTGCTTAATTCAGCAGC
Source organism: Oncopeltus fasciatus (assembly GCA_000696205.2). Taxonomy (NCBI): domain Eukaryota; kingdom Metazoa; phylum Arthropoda; class Insecta; order Hemiptera; family Lygaeidae; genus Oncopeltus; species Oncopeltus fasciatus. The sequence continues at coordinate 51,396 of KZ809417.1, forward strand.
TTTGGCTCTCGACAAAGTGAGAACAGAATCTACGTTCGATAGAGCTAAGTTGTAGATAAGCAAGGCCGTGCGTAGGCAGCGGAAACACGCTGAGAGTCAATTGCTTGGTTCTCCCAGCATGTACGACCTGCCTAAAACACGGGTACCTACCAGCCCATTCGTCTTCCATCTCACCTGCAGATTGCCTTCTCTGCTCTAAAAGCAGAACCTCTTCCTCTTCCCAGCAAGTACACGTACAAATGTTTGGTCTCATTATTTTTAAAATTTCGGAGGCTAGAGCCTGTGTGAGTGTAGAGCGGTGTGTTGTGCGTATATATACATTTTCACGAAACATATTTTTAGAACTCCAATAGATCAGCGAAGATCCATTGTAATTTTCCAAAAGCCGCCTCATTTACCAACATGAATAGCTTGATTTCCATTTTTACATAAAATTAGACACCGAATCATTCCTAATCTTCAATGAAACTAAAAAGGGAATATTTCTTATTTGCGTTGCTGCAGTATATAAAGTACTTCTTTTGTAATGTCCTGTAGATTTTATCTACACTACTTAAGAGTTGAGTGGGAATTTAAACTCCATATTTTCTATCATGTTCTTATTATTTAGGAATTATAGTAAGCTAATAGCACAAAAATGATTAATAAATACAACAGCTCTATTGAAATTAAATCTTATTAATTTAATTAATAAATTACTTATGATCAATTTACTAACAATACAAAATAATAAGGGATAATAAATTTCAATATTAATGATGACACAGTAATTATATCATGACCCTCTTTAACTATAAAGAAATAACAATGTTACTTACAGCTAAATTATAATCATGGCAATGTCGAAGAGGTCTAAACAGTTTTAGTCAGATAGCGATGTTGCATATCACCCGTCACTGTCACGTTTCACGTTTTGACGCGTCCCATGGGGTAGGAATGATCCAGCCCTTCAAGGAAAAGGCCCCACCCAGAAGATTCCGAAAATCGGTTCTTTTTCAGAGGAAAGTTCACTAATAATCACCATATATCGTCTGAGGGAATGGATGCCGTTGTCTGCTGTTGGTACTAGTGCGTTCCACAAGGCTCTGAGTTTGGTTGCTGGAAGCGCTGCTTGGCAAGTGCAACAGGATGCAGTCATTGGTCCGGTTGTGCATTCACAACAATAAAGCTGCAGACGGATTACGACCTAGGCATTGCTGAGAGCAGAATACCGAGTGGAGACCACAGCCTTGCATATCTCCGCCTAGCGAATAGCAACTTAGTTAATTAATCTGCTAATTTTAGATGTTTGGAGAGCCTTGCATTAGATGTATATAGTTTTGTGATGTGTGCACCGGATTTCGGATCCGATCTCATATTTCGAGTGTCCTCATAAAAAAAAAAAAAAAAAAGAAGAAAAACAGGAGAGAAGGATAAAAAAAGAAAAGAAAAAATTCCGTTTGAAGGAGATGCGTAATCTGAGCAGATTTTCTATTTCTTTAAAACAAAATTGTAAAAGACAAATGAAACACACAAATACATTTATTGGGTACGAATCCCGTTTCTGCTAAAATTCCTACAACAACACGTTTCAGTTGTGGCACTAGTGTACCACTAGTAGGTTAGGAGGTCCTTCTTGAGGAACGTCGAGATTCTTACGGTAGTAAAAAGTACGACGACCTAATGGATCAATGAGATTCTTCATTCTACAGATGACACGATCTCACAGCTCATGATAGTAAACTTCTATATAAAATATGTGTTATTTCAGAGTAAGCGGTGGCTTGAAGCAGGACCGAGCACCCAGCTTCTAGCAAGCTGCTTGATCGTGTACCTGAGTATGTGCAAGAATATGTGTGAGCAGGTCATCAAGGATACATAAGAATCATATGATGCAGCCAATGATCTATTGTGTCTATAAAGCCAACCGAAAAAAATATATATAGTATTATTGTCAGATGAAAATATATACTACCGGTTGATATAGGTGGTTTTCATACCTCTTGTGTCAAGATGGTAGACTACCGACCTGGACATGGACTCTCAGCAAAGTATGAGGGTTAGCCATTCTTAAAAATGATGGACGCAGAGGTCGCGATCTTGAGTTTTCTTGTGTAGTTGGGAGTTAAGGGTTCGTCAGAGGAAAAGTTGTAAGATATCTGACATGAGCGTTTTGTGTAACCTACAAAGTGGAGGTACACCGACGTCTGAGTTTGTTGCGCATGCGTAGAACAGACTCAGGAGCATCGTCCGAAGGATAAATTTTCCAAGCTTTTTTATTTTATACTCTGCGTAAAATTCATTCTCTTCAGCCGAGCAAGTCTCCTGAAACATTTCCCTGCTCACATTCCTTACTTGTAATTTCCAGTTGTGTTGTCCTTAGATAAGACGACCTAGTTGTTTTATTACCTCTAAGCATTGAAGTTTTTCACTTCAAATGACATCTGGAGTCAGGTTAATATTTTTAGTTTATTCAAAAACCATTGAAGGTTAAAAATGATACATTTGTCTTTCAAAGGTTTTATGTCCAAGAAAAGTTGATTACCTTTCAACTAGCAGCCTTCATTTGTTGTTAATAAATCTTTTGTCCATATAATTATTATCTACACCTAAATTCACTGATTATAAAGTCGATGATAATTTATCAGTGAAATTTATTAATTTGGTCTTAAACAAAACTGAATTTATTTATTACTAATCTACTTTAAAAATAAATTATATTTTGTAATAATGCAAACAGAAGTGCTGATAAAGTGGAATCCTTTGGAATACTTACATTTGCATTTTTATATTTTGATGTGGCTTTAATCAATCGCTCTCTGTCACTTATTGTTTACATCTGTTTTTGAAATATTAATAATTTCAGAGTGAGAGAGAGAGAAGGTAGAAGGCAGAGAATGGACAGAGAAGGGAATAAGACTCTATCAAGCGGGACAGAGATGCCCCTATAACAATCATCCTATATTTCCCGGGGGAAGATATTCCAGGACCCTCCCCCCTTTCGTATGAATATTGCATGGGACCGTTAAGTCCCAACCTGGTGAAATTGAACTAAGAGCACGTATAGCATTCGGATCTCTTACATATATATATCTCGCAGGGATAGATCCACAATGGACCTTCTGATGTCGGCCGTGTTGTTTATTTATTTTATTGCATTTATTTAACTCCGGATGAGATGTAGTTTTACTACGCCCCCAGACAGGGCGGTCTCGATTCCCACGGTCGAAAGTAAAAATAAAGTTAGTTGATAGCTGGTATTCCAGAGAGCTCTGTATGTCGTCCTTCTCGAAGGATCAAAAGGAAATTTAGTAGTCCATGGTGGTAAGAACTTCTGTCACAAAACCGCAGAAGGATATGAGATAATTTAGAGAAATAAAATACCAAAAATTTAAATTTTTCAGAAAAATAAACTTTTAGCGGATACGGAGAAACTAATAATTTGGAACGTTCAAATTCAAACACACACACATATAATAATTTGTGTTTTATTTAATAATAAATATAATATTTTTCNCTTCATTTGGGTCGGTGCTATAAGGCCATGCTCCGATCTCTTAGGTTAGCTCGGATACAAGCAGATCACCTTGTCAAGAATCTCAGTAGCGTAAATACGTAAGAAAAATCAGTGTCGCCACTCTCACCAAAGTCCTCCGAAGAAGATCACACTCAAAGCCTTTCGAATTCGGAAATTATAGGAAACATATCTGTTTCCATTCCCAGTGACAAGTGGGGGGAGCTAGTTACACATTAATGAAGTCGGAGATGATATGTGGGACTGTAGAGAGGAGCCCCCAGCTACCCTGGCTTTGCAAGCATTGATCAAAAGCAGACTCTAAACGGTTCCCTAGATCCCCTACCCCCCTGAGCTCACCCTCTGTTTACATCCGGTCCGAACAAACAGCCCTTAGAACGGTCATGACTGGTCAGCTGGAAGAATTATGGGAAATACCAGGGGAATATAGACTAATTCTGCTTTGTAGAGGATGAATCCGCTTCTTTTGATAGAGTCATAGAGAGTTCTTGTATTGAACATGTCAACAAATCTCTATAAAGTACATAACATATCCATGTATGCTTTTCCCTTATAAAAGTGATTTTATTTTACCGGCTTACATTGTAAGCCATCTTCAGGGCTATCATGAAAACGAGAGGGGACGTATGTAGTCATGGAAAAGTGAACTTAGGGACAGGACGTCCTCTCTCGTCTTCATGATAGCCCTGAAGATGGCTTACAATGTAACGTCGGTAGTTAATTTTTAAAAAAATACAATTTTTTTAAAATTTGTATTTTTTGGATCTACCTTGACCGAACCTCAACAAACAAATATCTCATAATAATATCTAGGTCAAAAAGCTCTCCACTTGAATCTATTACGGAAGTATAAGTCTGAAGTGCAGTGTTCGTTGTGGATGGAATGCATTAGTACTACTGTTTGAAGTATGACGTCACTCACGGGCTGTGTTATATTAGCGATTTTCCCACATTCAACAATAATGAACGGAGATAAATTACTCATTTTATTCCATTCTTTGATATCATCTTCTTATTAGATTTTTGAAACTATGTTATATAAGATCACTGTTACTTTGTTATCTTTTGTACCTTAACGTATTTATTTCTTTATAGATTGGAGTATTATTTACTACGATAGCGGCTGAGATCTGCTTTTACGTGTGGACTATAGAGCTGTTATTCTCTTCGGGTAATAAATAACTGTTTTCCTTTGAGCAGCTACGTTTACATATGGCGGTAGCAATGTTTTGAGCGGTTTGAACATAATTTAAAAAATTAGATAAACCCTGGAAGTACCTAGATTATATAAAGTTACCGGTTGCCGTAATATCACATAGTACAATATTACCGCGCAGAGCGTGTGCACTGGAAAAGCACACTTAAACCACTCTCGGGGGTTATAGTACAAAGTACAAGCATTGATCTATGTACAATGCTGTACATTGTTATGTAGTTAAATAAACATGTGAAGTGACGTCACTCGGGTCTGAAAACCTACATAATAATAAAATGCCTCATGTCTCTTGAACTGAATTTTCAGATGTCACTTAAAACAAGTGAAAAACTGTTCCCGAATATATTTGAAATATTTTGTTGACAATTATTCACTTTAGTTATTCTTCGAGCCGTCTTCATTGATTATGATTTCATAAACGAATTTTAAGTGTAAAAATGGAATTTCCTTCGTTCATTTCATAAAATAAGGCACCCTCTTCACTCTCAAAAGTTTTATATCATGTATATTCTCTAGCTTTTAATTTACCACAATATATATTTTAAACCTATTGCTCGGGACGTCAGAATAGCTCATGTGATCCGTTCGGGCCTAGCAATCCTTGCTCTGGGGGTTCAAAAACCGCCCTGGGCAGCTTTTATCGATAATAAATTATAGTCCCTCTGTCCATAATTCTAAGTAGTTGAGTGAGGGATCAAAACTTATAAATAAAAAAATAAATTATGAAACCTCTTGTGTACTAATTTTTTGTTACATTCATGAGAAAGAACATATTAGATTTCAGGTTTTGGATTTACTGTTAATTTTCTTTTTCCTTCGGCGAATTTCAGACGAACTAATCCAACAATGCAAAACGAAAATGCAGATTTTGATATCTTTCTTTTTTTAAATTGATACCTTTTTTGTTAAAGCACTTAGACTTGAATGAAGCTAACATTTTGATATGTGGATCTTATCGAGGACATAAGATATATACCAGAATAATGTATTGTTAAACATATCCTGTTGTAGAATATGATCAAAACAGATATTAATTTTTCCAATCCATTTTATTTCCCTGCGGAACGCAGAATTATGCCTCAGTCTATGATCCTGGCTTGTTTGATGTCGCCGCTAAATAACCGTTTTCTTTGTATTTGTTTACTTTCCACTGAGTTTTCTACTGCAGGGGCCCTCTCAAAGGGGTGCAGGTGCACCCAAGCATCTCTAGAAATATATCGCCTGTTTTAACGAAATAACTTCTTACTGTGATTCTCTGAGCTGCCAGGAAGGACTTCGAGATGAAGAGAGATGATCTGATATTTGTATATGTTCGCTCCGGGGTACCTCCAAAAAGCTTGAATTAGTTATTATTATCCTCAACTTTTGGAATGTTTGTGATAATTTTAACTTTATATGTAACCAATTTTTATGTCAAGTGGAAGGAGTTTTCTAAAGATTAGCTTCAATTAGTTTTGAGCAGCAATATCTCCCCCATCGCCCTATTTGCCCTGATGGAGGCCTGAAATATAGGTTGAAGTGTTGGCAAAAATAAAAACCTTCTTTGTTTTTACCGTTTCTTCTTCCAGGTTGGACCGTGTCAAATTGTTGTTGTTTGCCTGAATTTGTCAATGTTCTTCATTCTCTGAACAACATCCTTCCCGTACAGGTTGGCTAGATGTTCACGTAGGCTTCGACGGTCGTCAGATGTACCTATTTACTGTTTCTTCTTCCGGGTTGGACCAAATTGTTGTTATTTGCCTTTCTTTATTTAATTTTTCTGTTCCCAAGACCGAATTTTGTATTCCTCAATTGCACATGTACCATAGATAGCATAGAGCATGTAAAGATATTTTACATGTCCCCTAGTTCCAACTTAAGTATTACATTTTACAAAAAAATTGTAATAAAATATTTAGTCGTCTACTCTATTTCCTTCACGTTTTATTTATTTTTTTTAATATTGTTTTTCTTTTTATCTGTATTTAGGAGGTTCAGATGATGTTTTGAGAATGACTTAGAAAATAAAAAAGTATATTAAATCAATATGTTCGATTCTCCGTACAGCTATATTCCCCAATTTAGTTTTAATGGGAAAGAATTTAAATTAGACAGTGCTTTTAAGTAAAAGAAATCAGTGGTAAGAGAATATCATAATGTAACGATCCTAAAAGATTATCTTAGATACATGCTTCAGAGTTCACCATATTTTAGCTGTAAGAGCACAAGAGCACTAGCGTCCACAATTTTTAAAATAATAAAAACCAAATTAGGTATTTTTTTTATAATTTTTATTGAAAACTGCTGTATGTGTCCGCTAAAATCAGTCAATGGTGTTAAGGGGATATCAAAATTTATAAACATTATTAAACATTATATCTTCATTATTATAACCCTTATAAAAGAAATGTATAAAATAAAATTAATGTTAAATGTAATTATGTAATATTTATAATCTTAAACATAAAAAAAAACAACAACATGATAACTTGTTAATAACTGTCACATCACTTCGCTGTTACCGGCACAGGAAAGACTACGGCCAGCCTGAAGCTTGAACACGCAATCTATCACGGAAACTCTGACACAGACGGAGACTAACTTATCACTGACCCAGGGGGCCGCTGGCGAGCTGCTTTTATAACTTTGTGGAACTGGCGAGAAGGGGCTAGAAGATTCTCATCTGGGTTTCTAAGTAAGCCGACTTTTGTCCCAAGACAAAGGAAACAGGCATCTCAGTTCAGTTACCCCCTTTCCGTACAGGTTGAACCACATGCCACCTTCTTCCCTAGTCTTTAACAATATGTTAAAGCAATTATTTAAAAAAGTTTATAGAACAGAAGAGGTGCAAAATTTTCATTTCTAATGTTTATGTTCTATAAAAACGCTTATTGAGGAAGATATTTACGAATGAATTTTCGATAGGTGTGCTCAATATTTCTCCTCCAATCTATGTTCCTGGCCAGTCTTGATTAATAATTATAAATGATTAATATTATTGACAACGGCTAGGTTAAATTAATTAAAATTTAAATACTTGTTTTAAATTCGACTCGTCGATTTAATTTAATAGCTACATACACTTAAGAAAATAAATTCGCTAATACCATTTGTAAAATCTGTGCTCAATTGTTAAGAAATAATCGAATGAAAAGTTCCGTGAAACGGCAGTTGCGTAGTCTATGCGGTTTTCTTTTTTTTTTTTTTTTTTTTTTTTTTTTTTTTTTTTTTTTTTTTTTTTTTTTTTTTTNCTTATCCAACAGTTTTGGCTTTATTATTTTAAAATTTGCGAACACTCGAACGTCTACAGGCTACTACACACACAAACACACACCCATATATATATATATATTTATAATTAAGGTTGACTCTAGACCGTCTGGGAGATACGTCATGGAGGGAGAGGCGTTCGAGACTCCTAGTTTATTCGAATAAAATATCTCCTTTTTTAAACATATCATATGATAGGATATAATGAAATAATAATACTCCGCACTAGAAGAAATTGACTGTGACACAATTACTAACTTACTCGTCTTACTCTAAAACCCGTTACCTTTATCCAGTTTCAACCTCTTCTCTGGATGTTCAAAAAATAATACCGTATTTTCTCTATATTTTCAATATTTCGAAAGTTATATTTTCAATATCTCTTCAATTTCGGAAGTTACCGTCTTCTCGCCTTCCTCTCAATCTTGGGTCGAATTACACTACTTCTGTGAACTTGAGTAACTTGCTTTTTGATGGAAGGCAGGAGATAAAATATATATTACAATTATAGAAAACCTTATTTAGGGCTGTAATTTATTTTTGACCTTTCGCCTTCTACCAAGAAGTAGAAAAAAAGAAGGTTATATTGCGAATATTGAATAGCTTGATTTACTTGAGGAACGAGCTTTAGACCGATCTCGAAAATACAGCTATACCCACTTACACACTTGTGTAAATCTAATCCACCCACTCACCCACCGGCCCACGGTACCATAGTGAATATAAAATAACCCCTTAAGATATCAAGAATGATACAATGAAAAATCGCTTTCCAATTTTTTCGTAATTACTGTACTGTCATAAAGTAAAAGTATGAAAAAAGTCATTTAAAACTTTGCATTCTAGGAATATATCTATGTGTTTCATTAGGAAAACTAATAATTGTGGTTTAATAAATAATTGAGGCTTATATTGTTTTGGAAAGTAGAATAGAATTATTATCCTAATATAGAAAAAAAAAAAAAAATCTGACCGATTTGCGAAGCGAAGAAGAGTTTACTGGAGAGTGGCCATCATGTGCGCTAGATAACTAAGACCAATGGGTAGTCTTAGTTATCTAGTGCATATGAATCTGCAAATAAATTTCAGCTTTGCTGTTATATTGATTTTGTTCAATAACTATTTCCGTTTAGAATAACTATGATAAAGTTATCAATGAACAGCTGTTATTGAGTAAAGTAATTTACTTAATAACGAGATGCATAGCCTTGGTTTTATTTATGTTGCGGGGGGTTTGTTGTTTTCAAAGATGTTCTATCTCCATGTTTTGTATGGGATCTCTATGTTTTGAAAGAGATCTCTAATTTGCCTGCAGCTATTAAACAGCTAGCTCTCACTGATCAATATTTGCAATATTTTTCCTTTTATTAATGGCAACAAAGAAAGTCATTACACTATGTAAATGAATTATTACTTTAATAAACATTTAATATTCCAGTTAAATAATGATAACATCATAAGAAATGTACAGTAACACAATAAATAAATAGAATTTCATTATACCCTTTTTTTTATTATTTTATCGTTTGCCTCTCTGTTGGAACATATATTTATACACATAGAAAGTTTATACAGATAATATAAAATGAATCACTTGTGGCTGCGATATGTAGTAATCAAGAACAGGTTGGATAGAGAGTGCAGTGAACACACAAAAAGAAAAAAAAACAAAGAGTAAAAATTTTGGAGATCTCTCGCCCTTCGTCGGGGAGGGTGAACCTTGTGATTTTTTTCTTTTTGTGTGTGCACTGCACTCTCTATCCGACCTGTTCTTGATTGCTATATATATGACCGATGTTACTGTTATGTAAATCATCAAAGTAGCTCTGCAATAACTCATTACATTTTATGGCAAGCATGGGTTAAAATAAACCAATTAATTTCAAAGGTTTAATTAAAAGCAAAAAATTAAAGTTTTTTGTGGTAATTTTGACTATCTAGTAGTCGTAATCATAGCAAGAACTCAACAAATCTCATTACTTGATAAAAACCAATAATAAATGGTACGAGGTAAAGCATTCACTATAACACATTTTTTATTTTAAATATGATTTATCCCTTTAATTCCCTCTGTTTTCTATCAATGCTATCCTTATATTTAATTGCCACTTTGACATACCTATTGAAAATAAATTAATTTCTTCTGAAACCCAATAAAGGGGAAGCTATGGCTATTCCTGGAAAGAACACACTAATGTGATAATAAAATTTAAATATTGTGACATTTTCTTCAAAGAAATCAAGTTATTCGTTGGTTTAATTACGCGACTTTTGAACATTTTTAAAGATATAACATGATCATATTTAGAAGAAGCTAAAAACGTGGTCTTTTAAAAACTTTATATGTGTGTACAAGCTCTCCAGTTTCTTTATTTGTTTAACTATAGTAACCGGTCGTGGATTTTGCGACTTATAATAAAATAATAATTGATGAAATNCATGTGAGATGAGTTGATGTCTGGGCATGG
>KZ809418.1:35700-50834 GCA_000696205.2 Oncopeltus fasciatus
TAAATTATATAATATATTAATAATAATTATTTATCGTAAAGTACTAAAAAGGTAAAATACTTTCTAAGCTTATTTTTGTCTCATATCACGTAAAATTTAATCATTTGACCAGGAATATATAAATAAAATAAATCCGTAAAGCAGGAAGTGCGTAAACTTAACAAATTCCCCATGTTTCGTTAAGAGAGACAGACAGGTCTGACAGCCATTAGCAGTTGGTAGACTTTCTGAAACTTTTTTTTTTTTAGGGTAATAGTAATGCAATATATGATGATTTTCTTTTGAATAAACCGATATATATATATATATATTTCACATTTATATTCTTCAGTTGAGTAAAGACAGGTTAGGTTCCTACAAGATATATTTACTTTAGTTTATTTAGAAAGTTTTTCCCGCTAGTTCTTTCAGATCATACGTTCGTAACACACATATTCTCGGGGGATATCCCACTGTCAGCTAATAAATAATATAGCGAGTTTTCCCTCATTTTCTTCTTGAAAAAATCAAGGAAAACTCCATTAAAACGATTTGCCCTCGCGAAATCTGGCAATACTGCAGTTATCTGTATGAGGTATTGATATTATTCTATCTTCTATCTAAAGTCCGTCACGGAGCTACGTAAAAAAAGCGAATTCCTCAATATCATATTTGATGAATATTTGTATTTGAATTTCCATCTCGTGTAATTCCACACACAGTCCAATTGGTCTGATTTTGATCAATAGCGAACATAGCCTATCTTTTTGGATTTAGGCCAAATTACATTAAGAAAATCGACAAAATGCGTCTTCTACATTGTAAAACTAAGACATAAAATTCACTTAAAGCCACACTCCAAATTGCTCCTTTTTGCTCCTTAAACATTTTTTAATAAACATTAATTTTCTCATAAATTATAAGCAAATCTACGTTGGGTTTTATAATTCAACAAAACTTTCATTTCACTATCCAGTGAATAAAAAAAAAATGTTTTATTCCTACTATTCACCACCCACTTCCACTGGCCCGTTCTTTCACAGTTACGAACTTGGCCTTTACTTATTTTTATAGTTTTAACAGCTACGTGCAAATTTGAAAAAGAATAACTAAAAACTGAGACCTTTGGCATAGCATAAGACTGTGTTATACATACATACATTTAATTAATTTAAAATAACTAGTTCTAAATTTCTTTATACAAAATTAAGTCCAAATATACCCTCGTCTGTTCGGATTATTTTTTTGTAAGGAATACTTTGACGGCATCACAAGGCCACTTGAAGACAAATTTTGTCCCTGGCTTAGAGCATGTGACAACAATCGAAAACCATCACCAGCAGACCAGTTCTCTTTTCCTTCGTTTAACCTGCAAAGAAATAATCCCTGATTTTATTCTGAAGCTTTTTGCCGCTCTTATTGAAGAATAAATGTAGTTCGATAAAGATAACTATATCTCTTATTATAAGTTTAGAAAATAATTATTGAATAGGAGAGACATAAAAAGGTATTCAAGTCCAAAAAATAATGAAAAATGTTTTGTTTTATAGACATGATGTTTTATTACTATAAATATGTATATATAGAGTAAAAAAGACTGGCTCAAGAGTGACATTATAATATCACACCATATATTTTTCTTTTTTCTTTTCTGGCTAAAGAGAAATTTTATGGTTAAAGAAATAAGGAATATCTATTGACCTATGTTTTGAGGCTTGAATAAAACATCGAAGGCGGTTGTTTTTAAATAAATATTTTAAGGACACCAAATAATCCTTCCTGTAGCCATCCAGCATTCAAATTTATAAATGAATTCTANTATTATAAATAAAAGATTGACCTGGGCGGGATTTGAACCCGCGGCGTCAGGATTGCGAGACCCGTACGGATCCCCTGAGCTATCCCGGCGCCCCTAACTTTTTTTTAATTCATTTGATCGTAGAGCATTTTGTCCTAAAGAGAGTCCTGAAAAGAAGTTATATTCTAACGTCACAGAATAGGTAAATGCTTGTTCAAAATATTCATATAATTTTATCAATGAAAAAAGCGAAAAAAGTTCAATGCCGAGTGATGAGCAGAGAAAGTAATTTATCATGTTATCAATGAGACGACAATAGTACACGCGTGGAGGGATGTGTGAAGGAGAGACGATAAAGCGGGGAAGGGAATGTTCAGAAATACCCTTGCCCCTCCCAGAATACGACTAATAATGGACTTATCGTACAGCCCATAAAATGTTAATTTCTCCATTAATTGGTTGTTATTGCCCAACCAGCACTCCAATTATCACTCACAACATTCACGTCGGCTATTCTGTACATTCACCATTCCCTTTGATGTTGGTTTGTAGCTGGTTAGTTACTTTTTTTATATTTCGTATTACCCTATTTATATATTAATAGAAAAAAGAGGAAGACCAAAACGTACCCTTGATAGATTTTATTACTCTTAAGCTGTTAATTTCACGGATGCAGTATTTTAGAAAATTCCGAAAAAATGTTGCTTTAAAGTTATGCTCATGACATTATTTTATTTTTATTTTTTCGATATTTGTCCTATACTGGACAACAAAAATAATTTTTACAAAAATATACATATACATTTGGGTGTGGATCAAAATTCACTGCAGGCTCACGTTTGCATTTTTTAATGCAATCCAATGAATAAATATCCGAAACGAATAGCTCAAATAGTTCAAAAGAAAGGGAGGTTTTAAGAGAGACTAATATTAGAAATATTAATGTCTTCAGTAATAATAATGTTTTTTAAAAAATTCCATGACATAATAGATGCGAAATGGAATTTAGTAACATTTATGTTATGTAATTGTTTTTTAAAATGTACATTGAAGTAAACTGAATTCGGCATCGTTTTACAATTTCTTAAACGATTTATTTTTCGTTGAAAAGACTGAATGAAACAGGAAGTTTACAAGACATGAAAAGTGTAAATACAAATATTTCTCAACTACGATAATGAGGAATTCGCTTAATTTACGCAGCTAATGCGTGACCAACTTTCTTTGTGTGTTCACAGCTATTTCAAGATGGGTTTTTCAGCTAATATAAAAAGAATAACGACTGATCAAGTATTTAGGTGTGAAAGTGGTCTTAAATTTCTATTTTACCTTCTAGATTATCTTTCAGATCGATTAACTATTCTACAACATAAAAATAGATCATAAGTTTAAAATATTCATAAAATGTTGTTTTATGAATATAAAGAACTCAGTAAAAGGAAAAATAAGGCCATATTCAACTTTGGATAATGTAAATCCTTCGCTTTAAATAGTTAATCCTGAATTTATTCATAAAGGCCTACAACAAAGGTTGAAGAGAGCCCCCAAAAGTAGCAGTATGGATCAGAGAGTAATTTAATTTGAGGAAAATACGATTTCAATGGAAAACAACTCTCTCCAGAGATTATAATTACTGGAAGAAATACAAAGTAAATAAAGGATAAGTTGCATGAATAATTCTCTAGCGACCCAATTAAAGGAAAACAACGTTATAACGTAGATAAAGTCTATTAACATTCATGCATTATTGAAGAGGGCAGGAGGGAGAGGCTTAGTAAGGGCTGGTGGAAAAGGGGGTCGATGCGGGTGGTTGGAGTGGTGGGAAAGGGGGGGGGGGGTAATAAATATGAAATGATGTCGCAAAGAAGAAATATAATAAATTGGGTGGTTTTGTGGGAAAGTGAAGGGGGATTAAAGGTCGTTTACTGGGGGGGGAGGGGGAGGCAAAGTTGGTTTTTGGGTCAGTCGATACGAGTGCTCACACACTCTCGGAGGGTGCCGACAGAGCAGGAAAAGAGGCCGAGGAATTGGGTCGGCGGGTGTGGAGCATGGAGGAGTTTCAGAACCCCCAGACAAGCACAGTTGAAGGATTTCAGTAAATTATACTTTTGCCATAAATTTTATTATATTCAATTTTGCCTCCATTCCAACCAATTATGACCGAAGGTGATCTCTAACTAACCACTACGGGGAGCCACCCAATTCTAGTAACACCCATTTCACAAGATAGGTTGTGAGATCTGAATGAATCCCACCGACAGAGTCGTTGCCCCCAAGATAGAGCAATATGGTCATGAAATATTTTAAAAACTAAAACAAATTGGCTAAAATTGATTTTCTACGCTAGATATTAAATGCACATTTTCATTGTCTATTATTAATATTGAACGTATTAATTAGTATTAATGAATCAATATTATTGTCTATTATTAATATTAACTGTTTATTTATGAGGTGGAATATGTTAATTGTTTATATTCTAAAATATTTATAATTTATTACAGGGCAATGGAAGCAAACTTATGAGAATCACATAGTTTAACATACTACATAAGTTGATAAATATGAAGCGCGTTCTGCTAAAAATGTATATTTATTATGAAGACCAATTAACATTAATATATATATATNTATTCTCACATTTCACATTTCATTGGGAATAAGCATGTTTCGGTAGAAACAATATATATAATTTCTTTTCAAATACACCAATTTGCGGTAGGAGCGCCGGGTTAGCCGTACGGGACTCCTAGGTCGGGCGCTGGTTGTTCAAGACCCATCCAACAGATAATTTAAAGCTACAAAATTCCATAGTCGTTTAGAATAGGTTGGCTACCTGTAAATAGCCCTTTCTTTTATGTCCCTAAGCGGCTTGAAGGGTATTTAGGAATATTATTTTTTAATGAATATTAAAAGCAATTGATCGAAGATTGCTTAATCGGAAAAACATTAATAACAAACATTCTTTCAGAATTTCGCAAAGGGATTGTACATGGATTCCAGTTGATCTCAGTGATATCTGAGACTGCAAAAGGACATTTTTTTTTACAAGATTTCACATAATAAGAAGATTATTTAAGAATTGAATTCGAGCAGGGAATAATTTAAGTAATATCTTTACCTATAGTTTAATAGGTGCAAATTGTAACTCTCTAGCGTTTATTTCCTATAAAATTTTTTCGAAACTCAAAAATATGTATATTTTAAGGAAGAGATTTGGGAATGAAAGCTTTCCCCACTCAAACTTCCCGGCCAGTCTAGAGGAAATTTAAGTACTAACTTTTATTTCGTCCATTGTTTTCTACAACTAATAAAGTACATTTTCTTATTTAATCTTATTTATATCCATCTTCAGTGAAAGACAAGAAGTGTGTTTAATTACGCAGCGCCTGCGTGACAGAGTTTTTCTATAGCATATTTGCTTCTATAATCAGAAGCCTATCCACCTTTCAAGGACTAGAAGATTATAAAAATGAAATACAAAAAGAAAAAATGCTTTAAATACAGATGTATATACGTAAAATATATATTAATATAACTATATACTACGTCTTCAAGAGATGAAAAATAAACATAATTAAATCATTTGGCTCAAAAGAACCAAAATATTCAGACAATTGAATCAAGATAAAAGTCTTAACAACCTTGATGTGTAATAACAGAGAACGAGTCAAGGTCCTCGTTTCGATCCAATTCTATAATAAACAGAAACATCATATTTTGTTTGTTATTATTATATCTTACCCTGACGACTGTTATTTATCAAAGAGTGAAATATACGTGAGAAATAAACGTTTTTACAAGCGCGTTTTATATTTATTTGGAAAAATAATCTCATTTTCAAACAGTCAACTATATAAATAAAATATTTGAATTGTAATAATACCCATTATTTTCAATTCAGATTAATGAATGAATCATGTGTCCAAAGAATATAATATCAAATGTATGGAACGCCACGGGGATCCCTTTGGGTACCTTAAACCTGGCACTATATGTTCGAATCCCGCCCTGAGCAAGCGGATTTTCGAGAACAAAAAAGCTAGCCCTATATCAGCACGTTTGTTTAGAATAGGGTGGTTGCCTATAAATTGCCTCGACTTCCATGACATTGAGGCGTTGCATGGAGATTTTTGAAAAAAATAACAATAGACAAGTAATATGAACAAAAGCCCATCCATTTTACTTACTAAAACAACACTTAAGATTCTAATAAATGTTCAAAGATAACTAACATTGAATTATTTTGCAAAAAAATGTGCCAGGACATGAATATTTTATTTAACAGCTTTTACATTAACACTTCACCTTTGAGAAATTGGTATTAAGAAGTCCGTCACGCAAGACCTTAGAAATTAAACAAATTTCTTTCGATTTGTTAAAGATGGATATTAACAAAAATGAATAAATAAATTTAATTTATAATCTGAAGGGAATAATGAATGATTAGAAAGATTGATTGTTGAAAAACTCACCTATCGTAGTAGCATTCATAAATTTCACCCTTGATAAGTGTTTTGCGTAAAAATTTTATAGATCACAATCGTTATAAACTATATTTTACATCATTAATGCGAGGGAATAGAATAAAAAATCTATCTGTCCCAGTTAGGAACCGAACCTGGATCTCCTCCTATTCGTCATTCTCATAGGTTAGGCTCTCGCTAGTGTGTTGGGAATTAAATAAGTTATCTGGCTCGTCCCGGTGGTGTAATAGAAACATACCGGCCGGAAAGCAGGAGATCCCACTTCGAGTCCTGGCTGGGAATTATTTTATTTTTTTTTTTTTTTAGAATTTTTTATTCTATTCCCTCGCATTAATTGTTTAAAATTTACGTGGGATAATAAACCACAACTAAATTAATTTACCTTTTAAATTCGCCAAACTGTTTCTTAACTCAAATAACAACCATGATATTATATATTCTCAGTTTAGATTAACTAAATAAAGCAATAGAGTGACTTTATTTAAGGAAGTATATAAATAAAGCATAAATTGATACTGTGAATGATTTACAAATTTCAATTTAAAAAAAAAATGATGATGACTTATACACATACACACCCACACACACGCACGCATACATACACACGCGCACACATGCCCGCAAGCGCACACGCCTGCACTCACGCACACGCCAACACAGGCAAATCTAGTTGCATCGAAAAATAACGGCAGTTGATGGGAGTGAGGTCAGCAGGCGTACGAAGGCACAGACCGCCCGCCAACCTTGAAGAGCAGACTCCCAGAGAGCAGGTGCACGGCAGGTGGGGGGCGAGGAAGGGGCGGATAACCATACTTGTTGTTGTTGGAGCGACATCCTTCTTCCTCGAGAACACCATCCACATGCTGACATCATGAAGACTCAGCTCTGGTCGAGATCGGCAGAACCCAAATGGAGTAGTGCGATGCCAACTATCCCCTTTCCGGAATATACGTGGATTTATTTATTTTAATTGAACTAAGGAAGCTAAACAATGTCACTAGTGTAAACCATAAAAAGTCTGCCATACAGGAACTGCAAAACCTAAGTATATTCTTCATGCTCCCATTAAAGATAGATGTAAATAAGAATAAGCGACCAAATTTAATCTACAAGCCAGATTAAAAATAACAGTTTCAGTTTGAGGTCACACCTTGGCTTTCAATAGCCGTGAAGGTGTACTGGGGCAGCACTCAGCCGTAGTCATATCGTAAATATCAACCTAAATACCATTTTTTGTAAACGTTTTTATGAAGAGTCAGGAATTCGGTCTTGGTATTTGAATAATTAAAAACTAATTTATAACCAAAAAAGGTTTCGGCCTGAGTTTCAGGCCTTCATAAGGGTTGAATATGAAAAAGAAACATACAAAAATAGGATAGAACATGTCTATACATGATGATCTAACAAAAAAAAAATGATAATATAAAACTGCGTGTAATTGACTATATACTCGTCAAATGGATACTGAACATATTGGAAAGAAAAAAGAATTATTAATAATATTTTATGAGTAACATACCAAATAGGGTGATGGGGAGAGAGAGACTCGCGCTCAAATGTGACTGATCTATTTTAAATAAAAATTATTTGAGGGTTGTGAAAAATTAGGAAATGGATGTAGGAGTGGTACGGATAAGACGGTTAAAATGGGCGGAGGCTCATGAAAACGTTGGCTAAAATAAAAACTTTTTCGCTACAAATTAGTTTTAATTCTTCAACAACCAAGACGGAACTCTAGACAATCCTCTCTTCATAAAAGTTGACGATCAGTGATCAAACTCCAAGTTAGAAAACAATGTTTCGCATTTTTATTTTCAATAAGCAACATATTAGTAAAGATTTTCTTCGCAAATCTTTCAGATATTGGCAATGAAAGCCTTTAACCCTCAAGAANGACGTCAGGATTGCGAGACCCGTATGGATCCCCTGAGCTATCCCGGCGCCCCTATTTCATATTTTAACGAACTCATTTAATGGTCTGTAAAAAGAAGTTTAATACTGAATTTGGTTTTATAATTTCAACAGACAGGAGATTTTTAGCTTCTCCAATATAGATCGGTGACGAGCTCTTGAAATTTTTTGTAGTTCGCGTCATGGTGGCGAGATAAATAGTTTGATTTCACAGCAGAAAGTAATAGTTCCAAAGCACAGTGTTTGATTGAAGCGCTACTGTTATTGAGCAAGGTGACTTGGATGAGACGGGACTCCACCTGAAGGGCTGAGGGGAGCTCGTTTCCAGCTGTAGGGACAGGAAAGATGAGGGTATGATGGAAGAGGTGAAGGGGGGGGGGGGGAGAAGGGATTCCCCAATAACCATCGGCAGCTTTGTTTGAATAATGGGCCTTTCTTCGTGGAGTCTTTTGTGGCAGAGCGCGCCGTAAATTCCGGACCGGCTCTTAACTCTTCTTCAACCAGGGGAGGTAATGAGGGGAAAGGGGGGAGCTGAGAAAGTAGTACACTTCTGCAAGAAGTACACTTCTACGAGTAGTACACATCTACAAGAAGTACACTTCTACAAAAAGTACACTTCTACAAGAAGTACACTTCTACAAGTAGTACACATCTACAAGTAGTACACATCTACAAAAAGTACACATCTACAAGAAGTACACATCTACAAAAATTACACCTCTACAAGAAGTACACATCTACAAAAATTACACCTCTACAAGAAGTACACACCTACAAGAAGTACACATCTACAAGAAGTAAATTTTTACAAGAAGTACACATCTGCAAGAAGTACATTTCTACAAAAAGTACACTTCTACAAGTAGAACACTTCTGCTTATACGCATATTTCCGCAGTATTCTATTATCGAAGTCCAGATTGGACGAATTGAGCTTGTTCGTTTGGGAGAGGCTTAAGTCGGAAATGTAAAGAGCGTCACCAGAACGATAAACGACAGGAGCCGAGAGATAGCAAGGATACGTGAATCATGGGAAGAGATGGCGACCGATAAAGTAGAGATTCAAGAGACCTACATCAGTATTGCTAACCAGATATGTCGACAGTGTGTTTTGCAAGAAACAAACAAATTTCATCAACTTTCAATATTCCTTATAAAAAGAGCCATAACCTCATCAAAATAAAGATATTAATTGTGATATGTAATCCCACGTTAAATTTTCTTCAAGAAATGCAAAGGGAGCCAGAAAAATAATCTTACAACCTCATTCGGTTCATTTTCCGGCTGAAGTAGTACATTATTTTTTGTGGCTTCCTTTGCATTTTTAGTAGAAAACCATAACCTTATCTTTTTAATAAATTGAAGAATAAACACGTTAGTTTTACCGGTTTATATTTTTTTTTTGGAGCTCCGAACTAATTTTATTCCCATTCTCATTACATTGTAAAATCAAGAGACCCTGAAGATATGAGTATACCGTTGGAAGGCCGATTAAATGTCATAACTTTTCTAGATACAGAACGGTAAGTATATTTTTTTTTTTAAACTATCGCCTGAAAAAAATACTTGTCAACAACAAGTATGCAGTACATTGATGTTAATTTGATTATAAGTAGTAAAATATTGTAAGGAAAACAAATGTTTTAAATGAAATAGAGTATTTGTTTTTCTAAGCATCGTCCATTAAAAATGAATATAAATGAAATAAAAAAATTCACGGTCTTTATATACGTTAGTAGTTCAGTTTACACCATTCTCAGTACTGTCATCTAATGCAATACACCCTGTGTGTATGTATATGTTAAAGAAAGATATGAACGGACTTTCAATATAATACAGTTCAAATAACTCCTCCTCCTCTCCGAATTTCGTCTTTTTTTAGAAACTTAGTTAACTGCTGAACGATAACCAAATGGCAAACTACCTCAAGAAACTAAATGGAATAGATGTAGGATCAAGAACGACCTGACACAATTCTAGGGGTCCTCTCATTCAACAAAGATTCATACATCTCAATTTCCTCCGCAGTGATTACCGCAAGAGAAAATCACACTTTTGTGAAATCCATTTACTATAGACCATTACACTTTAATAGAGGTTTTAATTGAAGATTTTTTTTAATTGGAAAAAGAGAATCAATGATTTAAAGTTACATGAGAGAGTGAAATCTATTGAATGGACTCCACTTGTAGAACTTGTTTATTTTTACATCTTCTTAAATATATATATATAGCTCTCAGACCCCACACACCCTGGAGGAACTGAGACTTTCTGTAAGGGTTTAACTTCGCCCTTAGATGAGTTCTCACTTGCTGACTAACGGATCTCATAAAAGTAGGCCTCCTACTACTGGTACAAACCTACTTAGTACTACCGGTTAATGGTACATCAGTCTCGTGACTACACTCTTGTTAGGGACTGTTGATTTAGTAGGTCATGGGTAAGAGGACCTGCAGCCAATACACACAAATTGTGTGTCAGTTTTGTAAAATCTACAGTTAAAGTTGTAGATGTTCTTATTAAACACACACACACACACACATATACAATGTACAATACCTAGCGAAATAGGTAAAGAGTTAAGAGTTTAATAGGCTCCGAGGTGTTTAGGTGGATTGGCGCGCTATGGCAAAGTGCAGCAGAAATGTGCAGTGAAAGTTCAGCGGGATTTAAACTCCGGCTGCATTATAATCCTGAGAGTAAGCCCCACACGAGCGATGATGAGGGGAAAACGGATGACAGACAACAACAATGGCGGATTTCTTCCTGGCTCTAGCAGTGGAGAGAATGGACGAGTTGCGTAACGGCTCCTCTTCGCACTGTCTCTGTCGAGATTTACTCAGGCCACTAGCAGCCTACAAGGAATTGCTTCAAGCAAAGATATTAGCGCCGAAGAGGAATATGCTGTTAGAAAAACCTTTTTCGCTTACCGAGAACCTTAATTAAGACAAACACAATTTTATAAATATAATTTTTTTTTGTGGTATTTAATCCCAAGTAAATTTTAACAATTTTTAGTGTAAGGGAACAGAATAAAAAATCTAACTGTCCCAGCTAAGACTCGAACCTGGATCTCCTGCTATCCGGACCGGTGCATTTTCCATTTATGCTACCGAGGCAGAAAATGCACCGGTCCGGATAGCAGGAGATCTAGGTTCGAGTCCTGGCTGGGACAGTTTGATTTTGATTTATTCTTTTTCCCAGCACTAAAAGTTGTTAAAAACAATTTTCGTACATCCAAATATAAATTTCACCAAAATCATCGATCAGATATCTCATTAAGAAGCAAACCGTCACGGAGGAGGAGCTGAGTAAACTAAGCAGATAAACATTTGGATGGATATAAATGAGTTTAAACAATAAATTATATCTTATAAGACGAAGAGGACAATGTGTTTAAAAGGATAGATTACAAAACATGGCTGGGAAGGAAGAATGGGGTTAGTACATAGTAATTATATGGTTGAAATTCACTTTGAAAATCTTGCATAACGTAAATAAATTAATACAAGGGCACATATAATGTTATGTATACGTTTTCTTAATTCAAGTAAAGACTAACATATAAATATTACCAATTTTGCTCATCCTCTAAACTCCCATTTCTTCTAATCTAATTTTAACAAAAATGATTTCATTGAAACAGATTAAAATAAAAAAACAAATTCCAAATTAGGTATCTTTATTTAACAACTAAATGGGCCACAATTTATGGTTAAGTATTTTATGCAGTGTTTCTTGTAAGAGAATCCCTATGTTATCTAATGTCAGGTATGTAACTAGACTCAACGACAGATGGAAGAGTTCTTGACAGATGGCATCCTTTTTTTTTCCCTTAAACCTGGATCTAATGCAATTGACAACCAATTTGACAAGATAAGATTTTTGAATTGCCATGTTAAAGATAACATGGATAGGATAGGAAAGATCCTAGAAAAACAGAGCCCCAAAAGCTTCATATACTTGACTCAATTCATTTGACTCTTTTTCTTGAGTTTATTACTTGACTCTTAAACTTATTCTCACATTTCACATTTCATTGGGAATAAGCATGTTTCGGTAGAAACATTCCGCAGAATAGCCTTTGTGAACAGTTAGAGGAATATTATACCATGGATATTCACCTATGTACAAGTTACTTGTCGGTTCTGGCGAGTATCCAAATTCATAAAAGTTTAACGCTTACTTAAAGTTAAGATTCCAAAAAGTCCAAACTTATCTAAAATCATTAACTTTTTTTTTCTTTCCTTGATTTCCTAAAAGTTTAAATTTAAGTCTAAAATAAACCCGATAAGAAAAAAGCAAAAAACATTCCACAGAACTCATTGTGGCATGTCAAGGCGCAATACTAATTTCGAGTACGACCTTCTGCAGCAATTTTAAAATTGTACATTCCACTATGTTGGGCAAAGTACTACACTGTAAAATCTTGCATTCCTCCGAAGAATAACGACATACGAATAGAGTAATGGTTATGACTGAATGGCTGTGTAAAAAAAAAAAAAATAATCCCCCATTCTACAGCCACCTCCTACCTACCCACCCCTACTCTTCCCGCCACAAACCCCTTCCCCATTAAAGCCCACCCTCTTTAGAAAAGGGTGTATGAACCTCCAGCAACACAAAAAAATTACTTTCTTTTTTTTAAATACAAATATCTCACACCATGATCAGTGGTAGTCTTCAACCTGCGAGTCTCACTAATATTTCCCTCTAATTATTCTAAAATAACTCCTTATCTTAATTATCCTTATCCTTATAATGCCTAAAAGGCATTCAACTTGGACAGAATTACTTGGAAGAGATCTTTCCAAGTAGAGAATGTAGTGAAACTACATTGTTTTGAAATTTTGCATCGCAAACATTGTGGCTCAGAGATTAATTTTTTCCCCGCGCGTCGACTGCTGAGGTAGCTTAGCGCTGATAGAATAATGTGTCAAATTTAGTATCCTTAGCCCTTCGTTACCTATTTCGATTTTATTTCATGGGCGACTACTAAACGGGTTAAATTACAAATAAAAACAATAATTTTCTTAAATACTGATTTTAGTAGTGGTATTTAATCCCACGTTAATTTTAAACAAGAAATGCAAGGGAATAGAATAAAAATAACACCGAAAAGCTGGAGACTCGGGTTCGAGGTAGTAAAATTTTTTTTATTCTATTCCCTTGCATTTCTTGGATAAAAACAATAATATTATTCAATATCCTGACAAAAGATGCAAAAAGGGCCAAAGTTTTCGTCACACTCTCTTCTATAACTTCCTATCTCTGCGATGATAATGTGATCAAAACTATATTTAGAATAAAAAGGAGGTCATTTTTCCCCCTAAATTCACCTCTTTTTCAATTCAAAGGACTTTTCAATCAATGATTACCAAAATAACAAATGTATCTGTGCGATTTTATGAGTGTGAGAGAATAAACGTGGGGAAAGCACCAAAGACACGTGCGGTAAGGACTACTTGACGGCCACCTGCTCCCAGATGACATACACTTTACTTATATATATATATATTTGTTATATTTTAAATTGTTATCGTAACAAATATATATGTGTGTGTGTGTGTGTGTGTGTGTATTTGTTATTAAGTGTTATAGTAGGTATAATTATTTCTTGTAATAAATCAACTTTAATTTATTTTGGTGTAGATTATTATTGACCCATTTATATATATATATATATGCACTAAATAAGCGTTTCGTTTAACTCTAGGACTTGAATACTTGCATCATTAAATGTCATTGAGAGGCAGGAGAATTAAGTATGACTCAACAGCTGGTGAGTCACGAAGGAGTTCACCACAGCTGATATAATCTCGGAGAAGGCTGAGAGGGATACGGCTGAAGGGCACAAAGCATGCACGGGCAATTACATGTATATTTGCAAATACACATACACACACAAACCCAGATGCACGCAAGCGCACAGGTGCGTGGTGTTTGAAAGGAATGTAGTTAGTGAGTTTGTGTCTTTAGGAAAATATTTTTATTTTTTATTTACTATTTGTACTTAGAAATCTATAAAATTATTGAATTATTTTACTATCATATCAAAAATTATGGAAATTAAAATTTATACACACAGATTAATACTCATGTATTTAAACAAATAAATAAATGTGACTGTAAGTTTTTTTGTAATCTGAACTAAGTATGTCAAGCTTAAATACAAGAAAAAAAAGAAAAGAAAAAAAAGTCAGAAAAATTAAATTAATTGCTTTAAAAAAATATGAAGAACGTTATATTTATTTTTATAATAGAAGTTTCTATGACCAGCTAGTTTGATATCAGTAATCCATTAATTAGCTTATGACTAGATTTCCTTTATGGGGCAAGGGTAACTCATGGAATCCTTTCGAGTCTCGTCATCCTGCACTGCGGGTTCAAATCCCGCTCCGGAGAAGCTTTTAACAATACATAAAAGCTTGTTCTATACCATGGATATTTAGAATGGGATAGTAACCTGTAGATAGCCCCTCCCTCTATGATCCTAAGTGGTTCAAAGGGAGGCTAACATTTTTTTTTTCCTTCATTGTATTATTATAATTTATAGAAAACTCTTTCCCTTATTATTTTTATTTCATTCAAGTATCATTAAAAATTATTTAATTTTGAAAACCTCCAAACCGATTTATTTGAGTTTCTCAAATAAGTCTATGGGTAGGAGGGTGTATCACATATCATTGTCGATGGTCTAAAAGTCTCATAGTTTGCAAAAAACGCGCAAAGTCAGAGTACAAAGTACCTTTTGGGAAAATATGCATTTAGTCAAAATGGGGCCAAGGAATATAATTAAGTGGAGGGCGAAACAAATTTCTCTCTTGTAAATAAAGAAGTATATCTGTGTTCTGTTTAATTGCCTAGAACTAGATAATACACCCGTTACAGCGACTGTTGAAATTCCTCGTTCAGGGGTGTTGAAATACAATATCATAAGAAAATATAAAAAATAAAAAT
>KZ809418.1:65001-79676 GCA_000696205.2 Oncopeltus fasciatus
ATTTATATATTATTTATATAAGTGTGATAATTTGATACACAGTTATATTTTAGCAAATTCCGAAGATATATCGGTATTGAATTTATAATTACGACCGATTTTTCAAAAAAAAAAATTCATATTTTCTCTGATCCTAATAACCAGACCGATAAATTTGTTTCCTACATATTAAAAATGTTTCCTAGCCATATAAAAATGTTTTTTGTAATGTGTATTATTCTTTAATAGTATTTGATAGGTAGGTGTGGCAAATTACTGCTTAAATGATATTTCAATTTTTTTCTTGTCAATAATCTGTTTGTTAGCATGTTTTTTTTTTCAAATTGTTTTTCATAAACTTTAAATTTTCTTACATAGCTTTCTACATTCATACTCTTGATATATTATTGCAATTCTCTATTATACTAATTTCAATTATTATTGTANAAAAAAAAAATAATAAGCAAAAATTTTTATCTAGGGATTTATTAATTTATTTTATTTAGGGTGTATTCTGGACAGCGATCTGATCAGAATTCTTACTCAGAGATCTCTCCATATATCATTAAAGCCTTGATGAAAGCTTACAAGTTAAGTTATCATCAGGGTGATAATAAAACAAAATAATTTTGGTGTATTTTATTTTTTTTATCCAGGCCAAAACTCTGATTAATTTTTAAGTTTAAATAAAGGTGTATTCTGGACAGCGATCTGATCAGAATTCTTACTCAGAGATCTCTCCATAAATCATTAAAGCCCTGATGAAAGCTTACAAGTTAAGTTATCATCAGGGCGATAATAAAACAAAAAATTTTGGTGTATTTTATTGTTTTCATTCAGGCCAAAACTCTGATTATTTTTTTAAGTTTAAATAAATAAGGTATACAATATATTTAAAAAAATCTAAAATAATTTTCTCCAATTATTAGCTACTAAAAAGGTAGGGTTTCGATTGATACTTGAGCAGTATGTGACTCTCGACAAGTAGAGAAGGAAAACCGGCTCGGATTGACGTCATAGATCACGGCATAAGGAAGTCTTGCCGCAGTTCTGGGCAATTCCTGAACACGATGCACGGGCGAATCCGCAACAAGGGAAACGAGACAAGAAGTGGCCTTGATAAATGCTGAGCCGGTAAACGGAGTAATCAATTCTCGGCTGTGTCCTTCAATTCCCATCATTGCTGAATATAGAGACAATAAGTAACTTGCCTAACTAAAACGCGCTGGTTGAATCCCGAGGATTTATTTTTTGTTCTTTAAGGTACTAGCATTTTCGCTAATCGAACCCCCCCCACCCCATTGAACAAATTTTACGAAAGGAAAAGCCAGATCACTGGGATAAATCATACTGACATACTGGAAAAGGATTTAAGCATCGGCAACAAATACATTCCAATTTATTTAAATTTTTATTCATAAATTGGAAGTTTGTTAATGCATAACAAATTATTATTTTTTATAACTATTTCTATAGATTTGCTATTTATTTGTTAAAATGCTTATTTAATTTAATAATTTTAAAACTGAGAATATGGTTAATTATGAGAATAATGGTGCAAATGAGTCGAAACAAGTTTTAATATAAGTTATATAATGCATTTATGAAAAATATATGAGGTTTGTTTTGGACATCATGATATGTTATATAAGTGTGTAATATTTCTGTTGTTTATTATGTTGTTACGTAACGTAAGTGACATATGTGTGTGTGTCTATATATATAGTGTTTTATGACATATTCGAATGTATAAGATATGTACATCGATATTATGTATGGTGCAATGATAAATTACGGATAATGAGGTGTAATACATAAATTACATGTATTATATCATGTATCCAAATTCTAAAGTATACTTCAATTTCGGGATATAAATATTCTACTATACTCTATTATTAAAATTTAATGCAAAGGAATTTGCTTACTTATTTACGTATTCCATGCTGGATAGATTTTGATAGTAAAAGCTNATATATATTTAGCCCGTAATATATAATCTCAAGATGTGAAAATTTCTAACAAGTGTAGGTTAAATTAAACTGTACTAATTAACATCCATCTTGTTAACAGGGAGTTACTATAAAATTGACAGGTTGACAAGAGTATGTCAGTAATCCAGTATGCCCGGTGAGATCCACGGACATGTCCTACGAGAGGAAGACGGATTGACAGAGCGCTGGGAGGGCAGAACCAAACAGGCAGACAGAAACACTCCATTATTATCCCCGTGGCACGTCAACAGGGAGCACTTCCGAGTGTGTGGCTCCCACACGGGGCCACCTACCCCGTCGTAAATCTGTCCGCTGCACTCTGCCCACTCCCAAAGGTGAGCTGCTGGGCTATAAAATCCGACGGCTTCATGAAAAGGGGGGATCTGAAGAAGAATGTCTGGAAGTGGTACAAAAGGAAATCTTATCTACTGCGGCTGATACCCCTTCTCTTCTTCTCTTCGCCTTTAATGTATCTCCTTGGCTTTTTAAAAAGAGATATTTAACGATTCAAAGGAAACAGTAAGTTCAAATTTACCGCGGATTCCCGGTGAGTTTCAGCGCATTTCTGTACCAAAGGACAACTAATAATAGCCGTAGCAAACGTAATCAAGAATACTGGAATTACATGCTCTTTAGTAAAGCAGTTAATGAGCGTTTTACCGTTGAATTTAAGAAAGAACCCTACTCTTAAATGTGAATGTTCAGTTTGGTAATACCTCAAATAAATATTTAATTACCAAACAAATATGTATTGTTTTGTTGCTCTAAACTAAATATTACGCCCAAAGGGAAGAAACTTTTTTTTTTACTTGCCCTTTCAGGTAATCCCCATATTGACCCGATTTTGATCTTACTCAAACCATCGTTTTACATTTAACAGACATGACAAATTTCATCAAGAAATGCCGTTCTGGTCTTTAACACATATGTGTGTGTGAGTGTCAAGTAGATAGGGGATTAGATAAAATGTCTAACAAAATTTGAAGAATCTCGGCAAACGAAGGACTTCAATAAATCCACTCTCTATGGGAAAGACTGTTGACATTTAGCCGTACCCATACGGAAGGTTTCCTCTGGAAGTGGATGGAAGGCTAAAGTGGGCGTACAAGCACCCATTACGAACTAAGTCACGTCTCCTGCAGAACTGTTCTATTCGTTTGGAGAAGGTGGCCGTCCGTTAACTCTGTACGTAGGAGACACAAGGAATATGTTCCCTCGAGGGCTTACACTTCACAAGCAATTCCTTCAGATATGACAGGCTTTCTCCTAACATAAGTATTTATTTATAAGCGTTTATTTTAGTCTACATGAGTTTAGTTCCATTATTTTCCACATTAAATCCATTTATCAATTTTAAGAAAACTGAGTACATATCCAGTATTATCCATCCTGATAAACCATCATGTCGGCTCATAGGATATGGACGCGTGACGCCAGACCTTCATTCAATTAATATTAATTTAAAAAAAAAAAGAAACATGTAATATAGAGTGCAGACACTGGACAGCTTCTCCATCAAGCAAGGTACATATATTTTATTTTTTTAAATCTTGTGTACATATTAATTTTATTTATAATAACTTATGTTGTAAATACAATTACCAACCAGCACATTATAAGACGCACAAAATGTGTAGAAAATAATTACAAATGAAATTCATATTACAATTAAAAATAAAATTGAGTCATGGTGATCTTATCTGTAATTTTGACCTAATTAGTTTATTAAATGAATACGGATCGAAAACATATTCAATAAGCCAAATGAAAGGAAGTGCTTATAAATTTTCAATGCCATCTATTTGATAATGCTTATAATTTACAAGCATGAGTATTCCTCTCAATTTAGTCAATTTCAATTAGCCAATTCAATCAATCAAGTCAATTGATAAGTTAGCAAAAAGATATTGAAATATCGTATCTGTTCCTTGTATTGTAAGAGTTGCATCACACACACTCACACTTATACAAATATATACAAAATACCACGTGTAAAATGTACAATTTATGTTCAATAATATGTTTCTAAGAAATATATTCTTTTTTATTTCTAATTAATTGCATTCGGTAGCTACAATACATTTTATGATTTGTTAAGAACAGTATATTCGCACTATAATACATTACATAATCAGTATAAACAAAGAAAGTGATATAAAGGGGAGAGAACGGCTAGTGCCACAACTCCTATAATTGATATACTACATTTTACAGTAACAGGTTACAGTGTTTGAGGCCCTGTTGCGGAAGACAACGTGTGAAATGAATTTGGGAAGGCAATCTAATGACTAGTATAGATTCAAGGATACTTTAACTGTTTATTGTAAAATTAAGAAACTTAGAATGCATTAGGTCTTACATGGAAAAATATCCATATTTGTATAATTGTGAATTCAAGTAAGACGAAGGAATATAAGTTTAGATAACAGAAGCGATTAGAATTTTTCACTGGAATATATATTTGGGAATTGTTAGTCACAAACTTACGGAAAAGAGCTATGAGGGTATTCCTGAGTTTTATAATTTTGTTTTAAATATTTAAAAAGAAAAAATACTTAAAACGAAAAAATATTTAATCCGAGAAATTCTATAAATTATAAAAAGAATTTTAAATAATTTAGAGGTAAATTATGTTGACCAGGTTTTATGAAGAGAGGATTATCAGTAATTTGGTTTTGGAAGTTGAATAATTAAAAACTAATTTGTAAAGAAAAAGGTTTTGAGTTTTAACCAACATTTCGGCCAGAATCTCAGGCCATCATCAGAGCAAATGGGGTTGATGGGGAGAGAGAGACCCTCAACTGTGTCTACATGACGACTGTGTCTACATCCCGAAATGAGATCCTCTACTACAAATTTTCTCTAGGCAGAATTTCTCATCAAACACATATTCCACATGGTAAAAGGGTAATCCTAAATAAGAAGCACAGTTATCTTCTTACTTTTTATTAGAGCACCTGTACAGTTTTTAGTGGAAGTATAGACATATACACTTTACAAATCACATAACCAATCCCAAAATGAAGACCTTACCTCTCTCTTTAGTCAGTTTTTTTCCCGCACGCTTAAGTAGGCTCTTCCCTACCATTTGATGTCAATATTTCTTTTATTATTCCTTCCTTTGTCAGACACTTCAAATCGACCTCCACCTTTCTTCTTTGACCTCATCCAACTCAAATACTTTTATCCGTTGTCATAATACCCGATCAAGAAGCTTTGAACTTTCTCCCCCAAAACGTAATTTATTTCAGTTTTTTTTTTTTTTTTTTTTACAGAGACTCGTTCTTTCTTATGAATTTTGATTGTGTTATTTCTAAATGGCAATTTAGTCACAGATTAAATTTTTTCTTACTTTAATATTTCTTTTCTTTTCTTAATTTAATACATTTAAAGATCCGATTGTTCTGTTCAGATATTAGAATTATAAAGAAATAAAATTAATATTCCTTTGAATCGTTCAGGGAGCTAGAAAAAATAACGCTCTACCTCAGCCGGGGAGTAGAGAGTAATTTATTTTTCTCTCTCTCTGTACGATTCAAATTAATAATGTGGGATTACATTACCAAAATTATCATCATGATTTCCTGAGTTTTTCATTGTAAGCCGAAACGTTGGTAGATAATTTTAAAAATACACATTTTTAATATTGTATTTTTTTTGGATCTACCTTGACCGAACCCCAACAAAATTACATCTAATAATATCTAATGTAAAAGGGAAAAAAAAAACTCCATTTGAACAACCTTCCTTCATTTATTTATTTTTTTAGGTAGCCACCCTGATTTAAACATTTATTGTATTGGTTAGGCTTTCATTTCTCCATAAAATCTGGCACATGGCAGCGGGATTTGAACCATTTCACTATCGCCCAACTCTTCAGTTTGCCGTTTACTTCTGAAGCAGCAATCCCTACAGCTCTAAATATGTTTTGCTATTATTTTTATTAATTTCAAGAGCCAATTTGACTCTTAATTGATCATAGTTAGTAATCCAATTGTTTTGCTGAAATATCAAGATCAACTATAAAGTAGATGGCTGCTAACTTATTATAACGATATTACCTCAGCATTTTTCCAAAAATCTATTTTACAGTAAAATATGTGGAAGAAGAAATTATTTAAACGAGATCCCAAGGACACTTCACTGAAATAGACTTCAGTGGAAAAGGACAGTAGGAAAACACTCTAAATATAAGGAAATTCAGATTAATTCCTTGGGTCGCACGCCATAAATCACCATCCTGGTGGCACAGTTCGAGGGGCGAGAACCACTGGGCATGACTGGAAGGAATTAGTTGTGCCTTGAGAGGGGTGGAGGCATTGGAAGTAGAAGGGTCCCCCCATCTAGGGAAGGGCAGCTGCAGGGAGATAAGGGCTGATAAGGGGAGATAACTCGCCCTTCACAAAATAACTTTAGACTAGACAGAAACTTCTCAAACGTTTGTTAGGACCAACTCTATCTCACCCGTCTCACTTTCAGTCAATTATATTTACTGATAATAAATAATATTAAAAATGTAATTTAATATTANTAATTTAATATTAATAATTAAATATTACTTAAATGATATTTAACAAATAATTTAATTTATTTACAATATGTATAATTTCCTAGATTTAAAGGGGTCTTGTTAATTAGATGTTCAGTTCCATAATAATAATTTATTTAAACCTTTATTTACATATTACACTCTGTTAAAAAAAAATAAAAATTTTGTAATTTGATTACAATGATATAATAGTAAAAAAATGACAATCACGGGAGGAGAGAAGGTGACCAATCACACCACTCTCAATTAAACTCTCAACTAAATTTTTATGTTCTCTTAAGTACCGTATGCATACTAATCGAAACATGCTAAAATAATCAAATTCTATTTCGACAAAGAGAACAAGGGAATGGAACCACTCAGTTTTCAACATTTACGAATGGAGGAAATCCGAAAAAAAAAAAAAATTCTGAATTGTTTTTAATGAATGAAAGAAAAAAATCACTGTTTTCATTGATTCTATGAGAGGTAATGTTAAGATTGGATTCATTAATCATAGCATTTAAGGTTCATGCCTCAAAAGGGATTAGTCTTGGCTAGTTTTCCTATTTTCGTTGATGCCTAGATACAAATTCAAAAGCCATCTTAATTTTTTTCAATCCCGCTCTTCCAAGAACTTCTGAAATACAATATTAGAAAATTTATTACATATTTACTTTTGTTTGAAATAAGAAGAAGTGAAGAGGAAGGGAATATATGGTAGAAGGCAATATTTAAAATCGTACCAACTTCGTTGTTATTTAAGCTTTATAAAATTAAATAGGCGTAAAATGTGATTTTCAAAAGTTCACTTTGTATGTCATTTTAAGGAAAAACATTTGTTAAGGAAGAAATTTACGAATGAGACAACTTTAGTGAACATACCTTTACACTCATTGTTGTCAAAGGTTCTTACAGTAAATTACATCGTTCACTCTTAATCGTATCAATCATTAATGACAATGAAACATGGGAAATCTACTCAGATTGCACAGCTATTTTTGTTGTTGTATATTGTATATATAGTACTTTTTATTTATGTTATTTACATGTTCTATTCTACGTAGGTTCGAAGCAGAAGCACTATTTAGTTTGTGACGTGCAATCGACCATATGAAATTTTTCTTACCGTTTTCCCGCACTAAAACATAAGTAAGCAATTAATGTCAGGGAATAGAATAAAAAAATCTATCTGTCCCAGCCAGGAATCGAACCTGGATCTCCTGCTATCCGGGCCGGCGTGCTTAACCATTGCACCACCAGGACGAGCTAGATATCTCATTTAATTCCCACTACAATTTTTTACTAAATTTTTTTAAATTCTATTCCCTCTCATTAATTATTAAAATTTACGTGGGATAATAAACCACAACCAAACTAATGCGAGAAAGTAAGCAGCGAAGAAAGACGAACTGCATTGCTCTCGATAGGAACTACTGGGAGATCCTGGATATCGTTCTAAAATATGAAGAATTATGACGTATGAACTCAGAAGAAGTTGGCGGATTTGGCTGTTCTTCGCTGTTCACCGGGGTGACATTCATGTTTGAACCTAAGGGGTACAATGTGGAGGTGCGGCGTATTCTTCTGTGCGTTAACGGCGCATTTTTCTTGTTACATAATTAAATCATAAAGAAACTTGTAATATCAGTCGCAGCAGATAAGTACAAGTCACTAAAAACCACGTGAGTCGTTAAAACATGTCCTCAAGTCTAGTTGAGGCAGAGTAATTCTCATAAACAAGTGACTGAAATGAACAAAAACGAGGCGGAACTCGTTATCAGAAGCCACCAACGGCCTTATCAAGGAGAATAGAACTGACGACAGACATTGTCAGCTAGCTTTAGCTAATTCCAGATAAGGAGTGAATATATGTATATCTTTAAACTCAGATTTTCTCGGGCAAAATAATTAATTTGCATGTCCGTCACGCTCGTGCAACGTAATCTAACAGGATTCCCTACGTTTCATAAAAGATAGACGTGAGCAACAGTAAATTATGGAATTTAACTTACAACCCGGAGATGACAATGAGCATGGAAAGTAGATAAGGGTAGAGAGATATGAGCGATTCTAGACTGTTAAGGAAGAAAGAGGAGAAATGCTCAACTTTCATAGTTCGATTTTTAAGTATCTTTTTCAATTTTTGTAAAAAAAAAAAAAAAAAAAAAAAAAAAATTGTATCAACTTTTTCACAACTCAAAATTATTTTAAATTTTGGTCATCTTCTAAACTCCCATCTCCCTCTCGATATCAACCAAAAATTACTTTCCTCGAGGGTTTAAAAGTAAAGGCCAAAAGACCTAATTTGGTTTCAGTTTTTCTAAACCAAGGGATTATCAATAAGAATGGGACTTCACCCCGTAGTTTGAGAAACAACTTCACCAAGCTATCAAGATTAGTGCACCAACTGTATTACAAAAGAATTCCACTGCCCAGAATCTTGGCAGATGTGATATATATATACACAATAGAGGTAATTATGGGTGGGACATTGATTTAAACCTGAACCAACACACCGATTCGAAATGAATGTCAAAGAATCATAGTTTATCAATTTTTAAATAAATTCTCAAACTAAAAAAACCATATATGACCCTGAGCAAAGTATTTATGAACCATTCTTCTAAGATATCACGCTCGCTCACTGATGTAGAAGAAGCGATTTCCTCCGCATCCGACTGCACCAACTAATTAGATATCACTCAAAGATTGACTACAACAGCCCGATAGCTCTCGAGGAACTAAATTCTGCAATTGAGGCCCTTCAAAATGCAGCCCTTGGACTGGACAATATACACAGACAACCCACATCACGCTTACAGAATATTCAATTCACTGTGGAGCCCCAATATTGGGACAATCAATCAGTAGGGTTGATTGGAAACAATAATTATTCTAGTGCCAAAACCACATGATAAACGTCTAATCCATAATAAGAGGCCAATTCCTATTGCTTATCTAAGGTCCTTCAAATGAAGAGCAAAAAGCTGCTATGGAAACTGGAAAATTAGAAACTCTTGACACAAGTTCAATTCTGATTCAAAAAATGCCAATGAAAAACGAACCATCTGGTTAAATTTCGAGAGAAAAGAAGCAACCACCAATTTTTTAAAATAAGAAAGTCTGTTCAACACTCGAAATTACATTCTAAAAATATATCTTTTTAGGTCTTCCTTTAACGACTATTTTAAAAACAATTTTGGCAGGGAAATTACATTTATATTATTATTTATTCATATCAAACATATTATGTCATATCTGTCTCAATGACAGAAATACTTGACGAATTTTCTATCATATATTCTTCTAAACCCAATTCAACCCCTCAACTTATTTGAATTATTAACGAACTAATAAAATGATCTACAAAAATAAACTTATATACCGAATATAGTTTATTTATTTTAAAAATTGCGAACTCTAGAGCGCGAAAAGACAAATATTTATATATTTTTTGTGGGCGGCCTAATAAATCCGAGGGATCACAGAGCCTAGTACTTATGTGGCTTGGCCAGACCGCAGAGATATAATACCTGCCTTACCCACATTCACAAACACATTCGGATTCGCGATTAGGTATTTTTCTCAAAAGCCTAGTAATTGGTCTTCCTTGCTGAAAAAAGTGTGTGTTTATATAAAAAAACACAACGTTGAATTTTTTAGAAGGCTTGTTATGTAACAACGTGAAAAGCTTCTTGCGGAGTAGAGATATGCATCCTGATGATGACTTTTATGATAAGGAAAGGCCTCATTGATGAATAAAACAATATTTTTAGACAGTTTTTTTCTTATGTATGATAAGAATATATTCCATCAGATTCAATGAATACATAAAAATCCTAAAGTGACTTGTAGAAAAATGGCGTTTTTTAAAGCGAATGAAACTTTGGAATTCACCAGACATTTATAATAATTCTAAAGCGTTTGAAAGTTAAGAAAAACAGTTTTCCACAAAAATACATAAACACACTCACTGAATTATCTAAATGAAATTAACAAAGGTGCCAAAAAATACTGAAACTTATACCTTTTCTAAAAGAGAGAAAATATTCAACGCAGGACCCCCAATGTTGTGTATTTTAATATTTCTATTATGTTTCTTATATACTGCTTAATGCCTTTATGTTATTAATTTTTGAAAATTATTATATTAGTTTATTTCAATGAAACTGTCAAAAATATGAAAAAAATAAAATTACACCAACTAAGAGAGATAGATAGGATCAGGGCGTTACGGGTTTAGGCGACCTTTCATCGCAAAATAAAAGCTTAGCCTTGGGTGTTTAGAATAGGGTGGCTACCTGTTTATATAATCTCCCTTCATGACACTGAGTAGTTGAATGAGAGGTAAAAAATAAAAATATGAGTTAACAGTGAATATTCGGGGTGGAAGTGATACAAATTAGAGCGCATCATTGGATAGAATGCAACAGGTGGCCATTTATTCATACATTTCAAATAAATATCAACCTCGAATACTTTCACTGTACTGTTTATTCATGCGATCTTCTATAAACAAACTTGCAATAGCTACTGAAAGGGATAATAAAACTAGGCGTATGAGTCATAAAGCATAACAGGTTTATTTAAATATTCTGTTGTAAAAGTAAAGAATTATCAGTTAAGAAATTCAAACGTTAACATTTTTTTAATAATAAAAACAATAATAATAAAAACAAACCCAGATAAATTGTATTAGTAAAGTAGAAATGTTTAATTAATTTCAAAAGCAATATGGCCTATTGTAGTTGTATTTTTTTTTTTTTTTTTCATTTCACCAAAGTGTCCCATTTTATGTGTCACTCACACTAACTAAACGTTTCATGTCAACAGCTGATTTGTTATAAAATATAAAACACAAACAAAAAGTTATGATTTCCCAGATGAGAATTGGCACTCCTGGAAATGTTGCCTCATTTCGTTGTCTTTGCCGAGAGAATAAGAATACATTTTAAACAAATGGCACGAAATGTGATCGTATATTTATTAAATATAATCTAAAAGGTTATTTCCACCACCAATGAATATAGAACTATCGTACCTTCTATTATCTCAGTGAACTCATATATTCGGCCAGAAGATGGACAATGTCCGAAGATGGTTTGCAGAAACCAATGAAGACGGATAATAGAAGGTATGATAGTTATTATATATAAGTAAGTTATCAGTATGCAGAAGTTATGTCTGTTAGGCTCGTTAGGCTGAAGTCAAGCACGCTACAAAATATATTGAAATAAACTTGATTTACAGCCCAAAAATAAAGCACTAATTTAAATGAAGTATACTGGGACATAATGAATAATGATATAAATAAGTTATTAGTTATCATATATACACACATATGTTTGTTTATAAAATTACTATTAAGATGTAAGTTAATAATAATATTACTATGAATATCATATTTATTAATAGTTAAGAAATTTGATTTGGCTATTACTAAACTTTAGTGTCACCAGGGCGATAAGATTATCAGTGGACTGCTTGCGGAAGATGGAAGCATGGGCACAACTATCTCAATTGGTAGGATCTGAGAACGTGATGAGACTCTGGTTTCAGTAACAATGAGAATGGAAATATTTCTCTTCAAAAATGTAAGATCCGCTCATACACTTTTACATAAAACCATATATAAGTAGAGCATAGTAAATGTGGGAAATTCCAATTACAAGGTTTCACCAAACCTTAGTACTCAATGGAGAGCTTTTGACCTCAGAGATTATTAGCAGATATTTTTTGTTGGGGTTCGCTAAAGGTACATCCAAAAAAAATTTTTTAAAGGCGAATTTATTAATTATATGCCGATATTTCGGCTAACATTTTAAGCTATCTTCAGGGCTATAATGAAGGCGAGAGGGATCATGTAAGAGTATTCATCTCAGTCTGTCTCAGTATGTGATTTAGGTGACACGAAGTCGCTCTCGCCTTCATGATAGCCCTGAAGATGGCTTACAATGAAAGCCCAAACGTTGACAGATAATTAAAAAATACACATTAAAAAAATTTTTTTTTTGGATCAACCTTGACCGAACCCCAACAAAAAAACATCTCTATGGTTCGATGAATTCACTTTTATCATGATGCCCTTGAGTGGGTATGTTCACAATGCAACTTTGTGAACGATTTACAGATTTTAGTTTGAAATAAAACTTTCATAATTTCAATCAAAGCAATTTATTGTCTTTACAGATACAATATATGTATATAAGTGTATATATATATATATATATATATATATATATACACACACACACATAATCACACAAATGTTGTCTTGTACATATAAGCATACTCGAAACAATAAGTAAAATGGTGCTCACTCCTTGGGTTTTGATTTGGTATGAAACTGCCGAAGACCTTCACGAGAGGAATTTCAACTGTTACAGGATCCGTCACTTTCCTAACACTGTAAATTGGTAAAAAGGCTCTGAGGAACATTCAGATGAAGTCATTCACTTACATCATTCATGAACTATGAGGCCTTTCCTAAAACACTGGGGAATTAGAAAGCCACAGAGGAACTTGAAGATGAAGTCATGAAAATTGATCACTTGCCATTTCAGCGCTCATTCCTAAGACTATGAATTGGTAATAAGTTTGAGAGGAACTTCAAAATGAAGTCATGGACTTGAAACATTATTAAAAATATGGAATTCCTTGCTAAGTCTGTGAATTAGTAACAAATCAGAGGAACCTAAAGATAAGGTTATAAAGGTAAGCCATTAAACAATTTGGAAGTCATTGCTAAGACTGTGAATTGGTAACAAATCAAAGGAACCTGAAGATGAAGTTATAAACTTAAATCATTAATACAATCATTACTAAGACTTCAGAAAGCTCCCTGATTTCACATATTTAAACTTTTCTGAAAACCTTCCCCAACACTAAAATTAACACTTCTTACTCCGGCAGTTATGTAGAACATTACTATTATTAGTGAGTGAGATATCTATTAAATTAAAATAAATAAAAGTAAATTATCTTAAAAGTTGATATTAGTGTTCCTCCTGTAAAAAAATAAATAAGTTACTTACCTTATTCGTTGAGTCCCAACAATTAATGGAGATGTATTATTTTAATAAGTTAAAACCAAATAACTAAGATCTTATGTAAGGAAAAATAAACAAACTCTCTTATATTAATAAATAAAAACTCATCCCTTACAGTGATTTTTCCACTCAATTATTATACTATTGACTAACAATACATTATTCATTACAATAAAATAAAATTTACAAGTATATTTAGGATTTAATTTATTAACAGAAAAATTAAATATTTTACAGAAAATTAAAACAAAAACTTCCTGGAAAGTGTTCTTAAGGTGTTAAAATAAAATCTTCAAATTCCAAGTAAAGGAAAATCTATTGAAGTGGGGATAAGAAAAAGCTAAGCAAACATGCAGGAATAAAATGTTTTTGGCACAAAAGGAATTTGTTTGGAATGGCATTCCTGGAAGGGCTAGGGGAGAATGTGATCACACACGGAACGGAGCCAGACTCCAAACAACAATAATGTGTGGTAGATATTAGGCGGAAATTGAGATTGTATCGTGCTGATAACAGCCCCGTTGACGGCATCTTCCAGCCCTTTCACTTAGGGTCCGAGACTCTGCCTAACGGAGCTCTACTACACAACGGGCGAGTGTCACGGTAGCGGGCCCACAAGTCTGCAATCAGCTAGCTTCTTCAACCGCTATCTGTTGATATCTATACACTTTTCTCAGAGGCACGCGACTCCCTGACCCACTTTCGCCTCGAGTAGTAGGTCATCAATAGTCTAGCAGCACTCCAGTGGAAAACCATTAGGGAGAATAAGCCTCCAATAAAAAAAGAGAAACCGTATAGAAATAACTGAGTATTTAATGATATTAATCAAATATCAAATAAACTGATAACAGTAACTCATAAGTTTCAAATAAATAGAACCCTATTTAGAGTTGAAGAAATAGAACCCTTCAACTCTAAATCTTTATAAATTAAGCCACTAATTACTTACTCATGCTATTACAAGTACCCATAAATATGTATCTCGCACAAATTGGTTTTTATTACTAATTGAGGGTAAAGTAAATAATTAACAAGCAATATTATAGCATAGGTCACTAAAACCTTAATTTATTTAAATAAAAGCTGCAAATACACACACACACACACACACACACACACATA
>KZ809418.1:81425-98515 GCA_000696205.2 Oncopeltus fasciatus
TTTATGAAGTGTTGGCAATAAGAAGGTCCTGGGGCCATTTCCTATTCAGGCGACACTTAAAAAAAAAAAATTTACAATAATTTAACGAAAAAAATATTTTTATAGACAAAGGAGCCGTGTAAACTAAGTGAAGTCCTCAGTATCGTAATTAATAAATATTTTTATTCGAACTTGACATGTAATCCCATAAGCATATAGGCTATATATTAATCGATTAACAAATATGGGTTCAGATTCATTGCTGTTAACTAAATATTCTACCCGCTGCAGCGAAAAAAAAAATTTTATTAATCACTTTTGACAGTTTAGCTAATCCCAACTAGTATTCAGGAATAACAAACTCATTCTTTCATTTTATATATGCCGTATTTCATTAAGAAAAATAACTTCTTTAACTTCTAGGCCGTATAATTAAAATTTACAATAAACCCTCACTTCGAATAGTTTCACTGTTTAACTCCTAAAAATGTATTTTGTCAATAAACATATGCATTTTGAGTTTCATTATTCTAAACTAAATATTACGCTTAACACATCCAAAAAAATGTTTATGCTCGACCTTGATATTTTAGGTAATTCTCCACTCCTCATATTTGCCTCTACCTATAACTTCTTAGTTCTTTCAATTTGAATTTAGAATCGATATGCCAAATTCTTTTGAGAAAAACTAGTTGCTGCTTTTTGTCTGTAAAAAAAAATATACGATTCAAGGAACCCCCCACTGCGTTAGTTCATTTTCGCTGTTCAAATCTTAAATATTTTTTTATTATAAATAAACAAACTTATATTGAGATTTATTACTCTAAATGAAATATTACGCCCACTAAATAAAAAAAAACTGAAAACTCTGACCTATAAAGCGTTAACTAAGCCTCTCACATACACTTATATATATATAACTTATTTATGTTATTATTCATTATGTCCCAGTATACTTCTTTCAAATTAGTGCAATACTTTTTGGCAATAAATCAAGATCATTTCAATATANTATATATATATATACACAAAGAATTAGTCTAGCGAAAGGTCTATGTGAAGAGCTGGACATTGTAGGAACACCCCAAGTTTTGATAAAATTTAAATGAAGAGTTTTCGACCGTAGAGATTATTAGTAGATGTTTTTTGTTTGGGTTCGGTCCAGATAAGTCCAAAAAAATTTTTAAAATGTGCATATTTTAATATTTGCCGACGTTTTGGGTTACTTTGTAAGTCATCTTCAGCGCTATCATGAAGGCGAGAGGGGACGTCGTGCCACCTGGATCACAAGTTTATGACTGAGTTAAGGATTAGTTTTTAGGGTGAGGGGGGAGGTAGAGCGAAACCAAACTAAATAATCATAATATCTGTTATTTGTGTGTAAAAAATATTTATAAAACATAATAGCTGTAAAATGTAGTTTTTTTACGCTTAAATTCTATAAAATTTTTACGAAATACGCTTAATAAGAAGTAAAATTTACGATTCTACGATGCTTCCCTACTCTTCCTTGTCAGTTAGTTCCTGCCAAAGTTTAGAGATCAAACCTTTTATACACCTCTCCTTAGTGTAAATTAAATTTCTCTATTTACTCTTATTTATATCCATCTTATTGTGTTTGCGTATTGCATTCTAACGACTTATTATATAATGCTAATATTACAAAATTTCTCAGAATATACTTGTAGAAAAGCTATCCGCTTCAGATCGGCATTCCCCCTCCCCCCTCACCCGAACGAGACTTACAATGAGCGTTATCTTCAAACATGGTAGTGAATGGATTCAGGCGCAAAGTATAAAAAGGAGAAAAGTTACTTTCATCAGTGTCAGTCTGCCTGGATGCAGCAGGCGTTCTAGAGACAAGCCGGCGCCGCTCCGGGCGAGTGTAGTGGGGCAGGGAAATAAAGCTCGAGAAAAGGCTATAAATCCCGACTGTCTCAATCAAGGCCCGATCTGCAGAGGGTGAGTGGGGGGATGAATCTGTTAGCCCTAAGCGATTTAATACAGAAGAAGCAGTACTCCACAACCCTCCGACACAAGCCCCTCCACCTCTCCCCTAATCCTCACTCCTCCTCTCATCTTATACCCTAACTTGTATGTATTTTTTTTTAATCTATCACTACATAGGATGATATATATGTATATATATTAGAGGTTAAGGTATTCGAGTCCTGAGTCAAAGGTCCCAGGTTCAATGCTCACACTACACAGTTCGTATTTTTTTCTTTTTCTTTTGTGCCTCTGTTTTTAATGGCCCAGAGGATTCCTGGTGAGCTGCTGGGGAACATACAACCTGATTGGGAACCATTCTTTATTGAGTGGGGGAAAAACAAATCGGGCTGCCAGTTCGCTGTGCTGATCAAACTCTAGTTTGCCGTGGGTAGAGAATAAATATATCCTTAACATTTATTTTCTTTCTGGGCCTATATGGCCTGTTGCGGAACTGTAAAACATCGTTTCATGTGGGAACAAATGTGTAAGTGGGAGGAAAAAACACGAATTTATGTGAGCCCAAAAGTATATCATGTAAATATTCAGAACTTCTAAACTTTCATAATAGTTCATTTTTTTTTTTTTTTTAATTTGCAGCTATAGGTTATTCTATCTTAATTAGTTTCATTGGCAAAATATAGTTAAAAATAATTGGCTAAAGAGTAATACTCTGGCAGTAAAATTGTACTCACCATATTTTTATTATTAATTTATAATTGAGTACTAAAACGTATGATTTATATAAGAATGAAGGTTTAAACTTGGCGTGATCTGCGTCACCTTTGTGAGCAGAGCTGGTGTTTCACAAATCCATTAAAAGGAATATTATCCCCTTTGCTGAGAAAATTTGAAGAAATTACATATTCCAAAATCCACGATCTTAGACATTATTTCTAGGCGTACACTTTATTTATTTTGAAAAATTATAATTATGGATAATAGGTTTCACTTTAATATCAACATTCTATTTAAAATTCTATTAAAACTTCTATTTAAAATTCATTTTTCATTTGAAGATGAAATTTGAATATATTTTTATGTGAAATTCATGTAATTTATATTAAAATGTCAACGAAAAATTGTAGAAAGTCTAATAGTTTATTTGATTGAAATGTCTTGAGTTAAGGTTATTTATACTTGAAATAAAATTTTACTTTTCATAAAATAAAATTCTGAAAAGAATGTTTGAAATTATTTCGCTGGTACTCAAGTGTCAGAATTTCACATTTCTAATTACAAATACTATTTGCGAACCTAATATCCCTTTTTATACATTTTTTTTTAAATTCTAAAATTATAATTTTCAATTGACCATGATATTAATATTCATGTCTGCTGAGAAAAATTATCATTTAAAAAAATTTGATTGACGAATAATTAAGGAGCTCTTTTCACGATACATATTTATTATTAGCATAATGTTAAAGACTGGGGAAGTAAGTGGCAAGTGTACCAGACCTTTAGGGGAGGGGGGCAATTGAAAGATGCAGATTTATTAAAAAAACGGAATTTGAACCCGAAGCGTCAGGATGCAAGTCCCGTACGAATCCCCTGAGCTACCCTGGCGTCCCAATTACTTTATCAGCTGTAAGTAGTTTATATTTTCTAGTTCTATATTTGTTGTGAAGTCGGCTTACTTAGAAATCCATATAGACCCCTCTATACCAGCCTCGCCTCTTCCACGAAGTTATAAAAGCAACTGGTAAGCGGCTCCCCGAGTCAGTGATAAGTTAGTCTCCGTCAGTCTGTTTCCGTGGCAGATCGCGTACCGCAGTGCGTCGGGATAATCGTAGCCACTGCAGTGCCGATAACAGTGATAAGTGACAAGTTATCTTGAGGCCTTGTTGTAAATTAGCATATATAATTTATTTGTACATTATAATTAATTTAATTTTTTTATAGTGTTAGGAAGGATATACAGGTTGCCACCCCATTCTAAACACCCATGGCTCAGGACAAGCTTTTATTTATTAAAAAAACGGGATTTGAACCCGAAGCGTCAGGATGCAAGCCCCGTACGAATCCCCTGAGCTACCCTGGCGTCCCAATTACTTTATCAGCTGTAAGTAGTTTATATTTTCTAGTTCTATATTTATTTGTTATTTATTTGTTACTTACTAAGAGTAGTTGCAGTTGTTTGTGTTGTAATATGTAGATGTAACTAACTATTTGTGATAAAAAATTAACTTTGATTTATCTCATTTGAGAGTGGTGTCATTGGTCACTTTCTCTCCTCATGTGATTAACATTGAATGTAATTTTTATTTCATTGTGATCAAATTACAAAATGCTTTTATTCAACAGAATTTAATAAATAAATAAACGTTTAATAATAACAAATTTATCCCATTCTCAATTATTCCATTCGCTTTGATGACAGCAATGGTCGAATCTTAGATAAAATGTTTCTTCCCCGTGGGATTTATCATTCCTTTGAATTTTATTAATTTTCGAAACGTTCCCGTTGTTACTGCTCATTTCAGGAATTCGGTCACTCACTGACCTTTTTTTTTTTCCCCACAACCAATTTTAGTCCTTAAGGAACTCACCTAAATAAGTGCACACGCTAATGTGTACAGACAATATATGTACATAGTTTTAAGTTATTCTCTCCTATGTTTTCTTAATTGATCT
This sequence comes from Oncopeltus fasciatus, assembly GCA_000696205.2. NCBI lineage: Eukaryota > Metazoa > Arthropoda > Insecta > Hemiptera > Lygaeidae > Oncopeltus > Oncopeltus fasciatus. The sequence continues at coordinate 86,031 of KZ809418.1, forward strand.
TTTACTTATATATTTTTTCTTACATGAAGAAAGCAAAAATTTATGATATCATCGTTTTTATTTGAGGTACGAAGAAGTTTTTAAAAAATGTTGACCAAAAATAATTTTCTAACGTTTATTTTTTCGTATATATAATTTTTTGACAAAATCTGTTTATTAAAGAAGATATTTGCGAAGGCTATGTACTACACTCACTCTTCCTTCCCGGATAGTATTGAAATATATTTAGGGGTCTCTCCACTTACAGTCGTTTTCCTCTAAGGCTTGTCAGATAATATTTTTCCTTCATTCTTAAATTCGTTCTTCATTAATGAAACATAATAAATGTACATAGTGACCGTGTCGTTCAATGTCGTTTCACCAGAGAATTTCTTGACTGAATAAATTTGACCTACGAATAACAGTCTTTACTTCCTCTGATCTGCGAGAAAGTGTACGCTAAATATCCACTTAGAATCAGACAGAAGCTAACAACAAAAACAAATCTCCGTAGCTCATGCAAATAATTCCACCCCTTAATGGCCATTTTCCAGGCTGGATTGGTCCCTTGAGTAAGTGGAATTACTCCCTCCGGGAAGGTATGCCTCAGCTTTAGCCTTCCTATTATGTTTCCTAAAATAGTATCTCTTTATTTATTTTATACAGTTGTTCTTGCCTATCTCAATCCTATATTTATAACACATAAATTATTTTATTTATAAATTCTTTATTAGGTCCAGCTAGCAAACAAGTTCGGTCATTCTCAGCGGCTAAAACAGGCTTACACGAGGCAAATACGATATAAAAACAACCCCAAAACATAATAAATATAAATAATATTAGCAAAAACTACCTTGAATTTATTTACAAGAAAACTTCGAATTAGTCTTCGATAGTTTGTTTTCTTTCAGATTTAAAATTTATTTTATATGCATTCTCTGATAATATTATTCATTATAAAAAGTTGCGCTATTTTATATTATTATTAATTTTTTCAGATAATAATTATACAAATATTTAATCTGTAACATATTTCTAAAACAAATTTGCTCCTTTTCACACCCTTCGTGCCACAATGAGTAACTAACTAAATTCTATATAGGACCATATCATTCAATACAATTGTCATGACAATATTAATAAATTTAAAAAATAATAAGGAGTAGTTAAGCTATGAATCAAATAAATAAGTGTATTCAAATTTCCCACCTAAAGTTTCTGCACATCATAAAGACGTCCCCTCAGACAGGGTGTGACGAGTGTGTCATATTTGCAGGAAAGATCCATTCAGGGGCCACGATCATGGTGCTGACTGTTTATCGTGAAATTACCTAGTGTTGCAGGTTTTTAGAATACGGTGGCTAACCGTAGATACCCTCCATTACTCGAAAGAATTGAAAACAAATTTTTAGGGTTTGAAAAAAAAATTCAGGATTATGCAGAATAACCTCTGGAAACACGAAAAAACAAAGAACAAAACATGTAAAGCCAAAATTTATTTTATCAAGTTATTTTACAAAATAAATACGAGGTCGAATATTAGTTGCAGAGAGATTATTGACAAACAGTTTTATAAAATTATAACCAAAAATAATTGCTGTTAATAACTAAAAAGTAAAAAATATTACCAAATTTCCACTCGGATTTATCTACCTAGTACTTTTAAGTGCTCTTCTTTTCTCGACACTTTTTCTGAATGTAATTGTGGTATTATTTATTAAATAAAATTTAATCACTTAAAAATATCCTACAATGAGTTAATGCTACGATTTACTAGTATGATCAAAATTTATCTTTAAAAGTTGTACATTCTGTTAAAAATGTCAAAACGAATTAATTCAGGATGATTAGTTCAAGATTTGATTTAACTTATACTTCTTTGTTGCTCAGAGTAGAAGAGTGCTTCCTCTTGGTAGTGAGTAACCAGGAGGTCTTCTGGATTTTCAGGGTGACGTGGGTCCTGGGGCTGGCCAGGATTCTCGGGGAAAGTCTGGATTAACCCGGAAGGGGATCAGTGGGCGCACATTCAAGCCCGGGACTATTTCCCCACTGATAGAGGATGAGAGGGTGAAAACTACCCCTGTCTTCTTCTTTAACCATGGCCAATGGGATGAGTACTCTTTTTTTTTAAATATTTATGTCTCCTTTATTTGTAGTGGTACCCTATAAAGATAATCTTAGACAACATCGAAGTGTCATGGTATTATGTGTCCTCAATTAATAAAATAAAGGGCATTTTTCTCATTAAAGAAGGTTATACCTTCTTTTATCTATTGTGTATATATATTTTGGTTGTAAATAATAAAATAAATGTTTATTTTTCTCAATGGAAAGGGAGCTGCTTAAGTATAAAATAATGTTCCTTCAGAAAGTAGTGTTACAAATAAATAGAATATAAAAAAAGAGTGAATCTTTCCTAAGGCCATGGTTAAACAACAGGCCAAGTCTTCTCTGAGGCACTACCTTAGGTTTTTTATTTTTTTAAACACAGCCACATTCACATTAACAGGAAAAAAATCTAAATTTTCTGATTGTTTGATGTTACTTCTTTTCTTTTATACATTGTAACCAACATACCGTACATCTACATTTTATCGCATTAAAGATGGTATTTTTCGAATCCATTTGGGTCTCCCCAGGCGCTGTGGGTTCGAGTCCGGCATTGGACAGATTTAAAATAAAAGCCTGCCCAATATTATGAACTAAATGACTGCCTTTAAAAAGACTTCCCATCCATGTCCCTAAGTAAAATATTTAACTTAATTATTAAAAGATACGTTGCGTTTTCATAGAAATTGATATGTTAATATTCACTGGTATGTTTTATATCTATTAGGCTTAAAAGCTTATAGGTCCACATAAGCTGTACCTATTAATGCATGCGCTTTAAAAATCGTAATGTTTAATTAATTTCAATGGGATTCAAAGAATACGAACCATCTTTAATACGATAAATTTTATCGTTTAAAGTTTTTGAGTACAATGTATATAAGAAAAGAGGTAAATTAAGAGAAGCGGAAATCGGAAAATTTAATTTATTTTAATTAATTATCGATCAATGGTTTTGTGCCAAAAAGCAAAATCGATTTCATAAGGCTTATGTTTTGCATTCCCTAAAAATAATTAAGGAAATTATGAGAAAAAGCGATCCCCATAGCCAAATTTTTACAGATGACGCCAGTTTAACGAATTTTTTGTTATATTTAATTATTTTTTATTAATTTCATTNAAGTTTTAGATGGGTAAGCTTTTAACATCTTTTCATGTATATAAATAAAGAATATCCATAAATTAACAATTGAAATAATGATAAACTGTACAGAAAAACATAGCATATTACTCCAAATTATATCTTTACACTTTGGGATACATAACCAAAACTGCGAAATCAATCTATTTCAAATGGAGAATTTTTGGCCATCGAAATTATTAGAGATTTCCATATTAGATTAAAAACCTGTTTGAGAGGTAATATAATAGAATCAGTTAATAAAATGCATGCAATTTTTATACAAGGCCACAAGACTTAGTGTAAAGACTAAAATTGATGTTTTATTCTTTGTAAAATATTATAAGGATACTTAAGTTACTCCAATAAGTACTCCACTGAAAGCCTGAATATTTTTTGTTTCATCCAATGAAATGAATAATGCTCATCAACTTGATAAAACACTACTACTTGACCTTTACAAAGTTAAAATCCAAACTAAACAGTACAAAGAAAAGATAGAAAGAACAAAAAGTGCAGTATACTGTAAATAGTATGTACATTACAAATTAAAAAGCTATTGTTGTAAAGTTATGTTAAGCTTCATAATAATGAATAATTATTAACCAGTGTTACATTATGAGTACTTACTTATATAATAAATACTAGAGGCACAGTGGAGTACAATTGTAGGCAACTTATTATTCATTGTCAATCAATAGCACTGAATCCTGCCATTATCATGAATGAGAATAGTTCTACCTTATAGTATAGGATTAACAATATAGTCTATAAGAATAAATAATTATTATCCACAATAAAAATAATATTAATAAAGAATCGATTCTGTGTAAAATAAGTAGATTTCCGTGTTTATATAAAAATTATTGATTTGATCTCACTAGCATAAAATATAATGCAGGTAAAGAGTAAGGTATGACTGACATCTGGTGCATTGGAATTGTGAGAAGATGCTCCTATTGACTATAAAACTCAAAACTAACATTAAACTTATTAGGCTCTAAAATTTTTGCTATGGCAGTAACAATATAGAAGATATAAAGAATTTTTTAATTTTATCTTCAGGTTATAAAACCTGCTCCACTTTTAACTTGATTTCAGCCCTTGACAAACTTAAGCAACAATTTTCATACAGATAATGAAATGCCAAATAAGGTTTCCCATATTAAAAAAGATGCGAGATTGAACAATCCTAGTTTTTGGGAACTAATCTATCTGTCACTGAGACAAAGAAAAATACTGAGATAAGGAAGGAGTCAGATAATTATAGTGAAGAAAGGGACATGTTTTCCTAGCTGGTAGTTAATACTGAGGAGGTGTGGTGGTATTGAATATTTGCACATTACCCCATATTTAATAGTAGATGTAGAAAATGGAAAAAAAGATGCCAGCTTTAATATTAGAAAAGTACCTTGTTATAATGGGCTTAAAATATTACTGACAGAGATCTTTTCCTGTTAATATATCTCAGATGGTATGGATTAGAAGGGATTAGTGTGAGAGGGACTAAGGTAGGGATCAAAGGTTTGGCTATCCATCCAATTTAAACAATACTGAATTAATTCAAGGATTTGAAATGAAAAGCCTAAATACTGAATTTGGTTTTTGCATTTAAAAATAAGAAGACCTGCCCAACACTCGAAATTATATTCTTAAAAAAAAAATTTTTTTTCAAGTTATAGAATATAAATGTTTTTTATTTTACACCAATTATGTTGTGTACAGCTTTTTCGTAATGTTAATAAAGAAAGAATTAAGCTTTATCTCCTTTTAAAATCAACCTCTCCCTTGACCAATTTAAACTACTAACAAACTCATCCTACGGTTTCCCTAAGGATGGAAGATTACGTTAATGGTTTAACACCGAATATGGTTTCATTATTTTAAAAATTGCGAATGGTAAAGCACGTACAGACAATTATACGTACATACACACAGACACAAACACACAAGTTGAATAGCTTGATTTCCCCGAGGGGAATCCGTTACAGAAAGAAAAAGCAAACTTACGGAACACAAATATTAGTCGTGTCTGGATCTGAATGGAAGGAAGCTTTTAGATTACTGTGGCAAGCTTTATCATTTCAGCACAAAAGGGAATGAATGAGGAAGCTTGCTACCCTCCCCTGAAAAATAAAAACTTCCCTCGAGTTCTCCCCGCCAGTGATAATCCATCTCCTCGTAAATTCTCTTTCCCTTATTTTCTTTCGTTTAGGCTAATCATTTCGCCCTCTCTCTCAATTTAGCCACTCTTCATCAGCGGCACGGAGTAGGACGGCGCGAACAGCGGGGGAACTTTCTACTTATGGTGGCCCGCGCAGTTGGGGTTCTTTTCAATCAGCAAAATATATAAATATCTGTCACGTAGATGCTGCGTGATCTGAACAGATTTCCCTCAATGTGTCCAGACTTCTATTTCGTAATAAGTAAGATTAAGTGAGGTAATTTAGTTTAAAATGAGATAATTACATTTTAAATGAAAAGTCAAAAGTATTACAACTAAGTGCGCTAAACTGGCCGGAAAGGTAGAGAGTGTGAAGCGCTCACGCATCGTAGTTACTTTCGAAAATTTCTCTCTTAACAAGCAAGCAGAATGTAATATGTAAGTAAAGGTTATTAAAAAAAAGGTTAAGGAAAAAACATGTATTATTATTTATTTAGCTTTATCAAATTGAAACATAATAACTAGAAAATTTAAATTTTATAAATTTTTTTTTTGTGGTATTAAATCCTACGTAAATTTTAACAATTTTTAGCACAAGGGAACAGAATAAAAAATCCCTTCTTCATACCTTAACAATCTCATTCAATTTGAACAAAAAATGAATTGCATTTCGGGTTTCCAACGAAAAAGCTATGTACTGAATTTCATTTTAATATTTTAAAAGTAAAAGAGCACGTCCAAAACACGAAACTTAACATGATTTTTTTTTCAAAAAATGTTATAAATGTTTCACCTATTTTGGTTTGTACATTTTCATAATGCTTATAAAAACAAAGATATCATAAAGCGTATTAAATTACGCTCTTCTCCTAAACTTTAACTCACATCGACCCATTTCCGTTATTAAAAAACTCATCTAACAGTTGAAAAAAAAAAAAAAAAAAAAGGGTCCATCCTTCACATTTTTTTGATTTTTATGGTATTATTCCTCATGAATTTGTTCCTGATATATGCTCTATAAATTTTGCACTCTACTGTGATCAACTGGAAAGATTGTACGTGAAGTTGTTTGAGCTTTATCCTGGTTTGATGAACTGAAAAGGAGTTTCATACAAGATAATGCTCATTCTCACACTTTCCGTTGAGCCAAAGGAAAGATTATAGAACTTCATGGATTTGAACTACTACATCTTACTATCAAATTTCATAATAGAAATCATTGGTTGTAGTTATCACTGATGATCTCTCTTCTTTGACTTTCAATCTATGAAAACTGATTCTATCTTTATTTTCAGGAGGCAGACAGATATTGTTTCAGTGTTTGATTAATCTTATAGTTTAGTATTTTTAATTCCTTCCCATTTTTAAAATGTGCTTTTATGCTCATCATAATGAATATCATGTGGCTCTTATTCCCAAAAATCATTCTATATGCTAAACATCCCATAGTTTGTTAAGTAAAATATTGTATATCATTTATGTTCTAGGTCAGTTATATTAGGATGCCAAAGTATTAAATGTGGAGATGCATCTATAATTATTTGCGGGGGACAGGAATCTATGAGCCAAGCTCCACACTGTATAAATATGAGGGTCCCTATAAAAACTGGGAATGGAAATCTAGTTGATACTATACTCACTGATGCCCTCATGGATGCCTTTCATGCAATCCACATGGGTGCAACTGGTGAGTTTTCTATTACATATTTATGAAAATGTATCTCATTTTTTAAATTAATGGAAGTCTTGTCAAGTTTTGTAATGGATTTAGAGTTAGCATTAATTAGTTGATCCCCACTCAGCTATTAAGTAATCAGTCTCATCTTAAAAAATTATGGAAATAAGCATTAGAAATATTGATATCTAATAAAAAACAATAATTTATTACTTTAATATTTTATATGATAAGTAAGAAATATTGTAAATTTAAAATATGAAGTGATAAGATGAGAAAACATTTTGCAAGAAACTTATTTCCAGGTGCGCCAGGCTAGCTCAGGGTATCCGTACATTTCTCGCGATCCTGATGTCGCGGGTTCAAATCTCGCTCAGGTCAATCTTTTATTTATAAATGGAAGCTTGTCCTGGCCATGGGTGTTTAAAATAGGGTGGCAACCTGTAGATAGCCCCTCCCTCCAATGACCTTAAGTGGTTGCAAGGGAGGCTAACACAGCAAAAAAAAAAACTTATTTCCACTTAATATACTGGATAAGAGAAAGTTTTGGTTTACCTTTCATGTATGTCCTTACCTTATATTAATTAATTAATTAAAATGCAAAAGAAACAAGTAAAATGGCTTTGAACAATTATAAAACTAAAGAATATTAATATCATTTTTAAAGAGGGAAGTGTGGTAGAATTCTGTCTACCATAAGAGTTTAAGTTAAGGAATAAAATATGATGAATAAGGAGTTTAATTAATTTTTAAATGGATTTTTTTAATCGTAGATTTCATTATTAATTTTTTTGGGGGGAGGGGGGGTTGGTCAAGATAGATCAAAAGAGTACAAATTTTTAAAAAATGTGTATTTTTTAAATTATCTGTCAACATTTCGGCATACATTGTAAGCCATCTTCAGGGCTATCATGAAGGCCATCCCATTCTAAACATCCATGGCTCAGGACAAGCCTTTATTTATCGTTAAAAGCTTGCCCATGGCAGGATTTGAACCCACAGTGCCAGAATTGTGAGACCCGAACAGATCCCATGAGCTACCCTGGTGCCCCAAAGTTTGTTATAAGATTGTTGGCAATAAAATAATAGGATTTTTTATTTTAATCTCTCTAGAGACATTTCCAAAAAATGAACTTGGATAGATCTGACTAAACCCCTTAAAATCAATATCCTGACAGATAAGGTAATCAATGAAATCATAGCATGAAAGTTGCCCTACCCTGGGTTCATTTCAGGAACTACCAGTGGCATCCATGTTGACGATAACTGGCTTGGAAGGTGAAACACTCTTTTATTTCTAAGTATACTTTAAACTGTCTTAAATGGAACATTCTATAAGTGCACTCAAATTACATATATGCAATGATGTGTGCACCTTAGACACAAAAAAAAATTCCCGATTTTTTTATTTATTATAGTTTTGTGTTAATTCTTGTTGTCTGTTTTGTTCTTTAAAAGAAAGTGCTGTAATACATATATATTTTCAATCCAGCTTAAAATTTTCAGATTAAAATTCTAAAAAATTAGTGAGATTTATACATTTATGTTTATCTAAACTTTAGTGCAACAAACTTAAATTTTAGTTAAATTTTTACTNGGGGGGGGTAGTGCATTATATGTGATTACCGTAAAATCTATTATTTATCGCAACCCATGGCACTCTACGAAAGATGAGATCTGCACAAAATTCTAGCCGTATGATTTTTACCCATTCAATGAAGAACGGTATCCAATTAAGGCTAGGGGTTCTCAGGAGCATACCAGGATTTGTCTGGGTCAGAACAGAAGTATAGAAAGAAAGAAAGCTTAGCAGTATTTTTTTTTATTTATGTAAGTCCTTTAAAGTGACACACCGCTTTTAAAGACTGAATTTGTCAAAAAGTGAAATCGCCAGCAAAATATTGGGGTTGACTTGTGTATTATTAAGTTTATATTATTTAATTTTTGGCTTACAGACCGAAATGGACTGGCTTACGAGTAAAATTTTGTGTGTGCACTGGACTCTCTATCCCATCTGTTCTTGATTATTATATATATATATAATGATGCACTCGCGGCTGCGATATGTAGTAATCAAGAACAGGTGGCATATAGAGTCCAGTGAACGCACAAAAAGATAAAATTTCGGGGATCTCTCGCCCTTCATCAGTGATGAGTGAAGAGAGTCTGGTATTGCGGAAGGGACTCAAAGGAAGGCGATTGAATTTTCCCTAATTCTCTTATTGTAGGCGCATTTTCTCGTCTTCAGTTGCAAATCTGAAGCCGTAAAGGGAAGTTGTTTAATCACTTGAACTTGGAAAACTCAATAATATGACTCAATAAAACTCATTAAATGACTCTGAACATGCCTTGCTATGGAAAGAGGGGGCTGCGGTTCTGAACAGGATGCTCTGTTAAATAATCTAAAAGGTTATTTCCACCACCAATGAATATAGAACTATCATACCTTTTGTAATCCGTCTTCATTGGTTTCTGCAAACCATCTTCTGTTGGCGAGCGCTTTCGGACATTATCCATCCTCGTGGCCGAATACATGTGTTCACTGTTACTATCTGTATTCAACTGCCTGGATAATAGAAGGTATGATAGGATACTCTGTGGTTATTAATTCTGAGATTTAGGGGCGTAGTACATTTTCCTACGTGAAAAGTAGGACAAAAATTGCATTGAAGCAGATAAACACAATTTTTGGATGACGAAATCATAAAAATATCGTCCAGATATTTTTTCCAGACGAAGGGTTGCAAAGGGTGGGAACATTTGTTCACGTTGGCCCATGTATAAACTCATGGCTATACCTCCAATTTGTAAATAGCTACACCATTAAAGGTCAAGACCAATAAGAAACTCAATGGAGAGGGTACTGAGTGGAGGCCGCTGGTCAAGAAAATATTAGAGGTACTCAAGCCCTTCGGGAGTGGGAATTGATGTGTTTAACAAAGTGACATCTATGGTAATTAATCAAATTGACTTTGAAGAAGGCAAGGACAAATCATCTCAATTGAACAAATCTAAACAATTGAAGGTGTATTCAATTTATGAAGGAAGGCCTGAGGATAGTGGTTGTAGGTGATATTCAACAAAGGAAGAGATTCTTTCTTCCGGGGACCCTATACCTGACACAATCGGTCTCCAGGGATTTCCGGGCTTATGTATTTTTGGTAATAAGTGTAAATGGGAAATGACAGGTCTGAGAGGACGGTGTTCTTTGATGTCCCTGTCGGTAAGCCCTTCTTTTGGACCATTGTTAGTCTGACTTTCTTGGATTCCCTTTGAAAATTCCGGGTGGGGGTCTTCCGAAAGGGGAATATATGTGGTACTGTTACTTAGCTGACGGTTAGCTTCATCAATATATACTTTGATGTCTTGGACTACTACAGTACTGCCTTTATCGGCTTGGCTAATGGTGATGTTCTTATTTTGCTTTAGAGATTTAATCTCCATTTAATATTTCTCAAGTCAAGTTTACCACGACAGAAAGAATTTTAGCATGATTAACTTTGGGATTGGGGGAAAAGGATAAACCTTTGCTTAATAGTGAAACTTCACCTTCAGTAAGCTTTGTGGAGGAGAGGTTCAATAACGAGTTTCAGGATGGTGATGGTGGTCCAGCAGGCCTGGATTTGGGTTGGTGTTTGGGGAAAATGGGATTCATGGTGGGGACTGGGAGGTTGAAGATTGTTGCGATGTCTGGTTTTTCACCAAGAAGTGAGGGAGAAGTACTGGATGGGGCCTTGCGACTCACATCCGGATTGTTTTAAAATGTTGGATGTAAAGAGAGAGCTAAGTTTCTTTAGATGCCTCGCTCTATTGTTATTTAACTTTTTGTTGGCTAAATTAAGTATAATATTTAGCTTACTCATAATAAATTTATACTTGGGGGAGGAGTTTTGTAATAAGCAAGTAAGTGCTATGACTTTTCTAGATAATAATTTATCTAATTTAGATTTAATGTACTTAGTGTACATGATGTTACTAAATTGCAGGGAAATGCTTTGTTTAATGAGGTGGAAATACATCTGATCTGACATTGAAATATATATCAACAGTTAGATGAGTTTCTTAGTAACGGAAATTGGTTGATGTGAATTGAGGTTTAGGAGAAGAGAAAATCTTGATATCTTTGTTTTTATTAGCTTTAAGAAAGAATATGTGACAAATGTAATTTTGTAACATATATATTTTATAAAATTAAAAAAGAAACGCATATTAAGGAAGATATTTAAGAATGTTTTGCAGACCCTCTTTATTTTAAAAATTATCCAAATTTAGTATAAAGGTTTTTTATGGCAAACTGTCGAATGAATTGTTTCATGGTTAAAATCAGATAATGGGGAAGGGGTTTAAAGGTAAATAACTATTTATAATATTGATATCTTTGTTTTTATTAGCTTTAAGAAAGAATATGTGACAAATGTAATTTTGTAACATATATATTTTATAAAATTAAAAAAGAAACGCATATTAAGGAAGATATTTAAGAATGTTTTGCAGACCCTCTTTATTTTAAAAATAATCCAAATTTAGTATAAAGGTTTTTTATGGCAAACTGTCGAATGAATTGTTTCATGGTTAAAATCAGATAATGGGGAAGGGGTTTAAAGGTAAATAACTATTTATAATATTGATATCTTTGTTTTTATTTGAGTTACGAAAAAGTTTTTAAACATGAAAGGAACCAAATCTTATTTTATAAAATTTACAATTTCAAGGACTATTACGAAAAACGTTTATTAAGGAAGATATTTATGAATATAACTACGATAAATGATTACTTCCCCCACTCTTAAGTGAAATGGATTCCTTTACATGAGGACAGTAATTGGCATTAGTCAACTTTTTTTTATGTGAGTTTTTTATGTAACATTTCATTAGTGGTGATTTCATCACGGGATCTGACATTGAAAAATTGTATTTCCCTTAGAAAGTTATGTGATTTATGCCGTCCACTTCAGCTATTCACAACCAGTGAGTGATACAAATTTGGTCGAACAAACAGGGAGGGATTCTAGGCATAGCATTGTAAATAATCTAAAAGGTTATTTCCACCACCAATGAATATTAGAACTATCATACCGTCTATTATCCGTCTTCATTGGTTTCTACCATTTCATCTTCCGGGTTGGACCGAGTCAAATTGTTGTTATTTGCCGAGCTTTTGCACATCATGTGATGGCTTCTTCAGGGCTGAAAAGAGAATTATAACAAGGATTCCTACAGAGAAAATTATAACAAGCGTCGAAGCCTGTATCATGAACCTTGAACCAGAAGCAGCTGAAACAATCCGTCAAGACGTCAGTCATGCTCTAAGGAAGGCCAAGCCACCCAAACCGAACCTCAACATTCTCTTTTCAGCCCTGAAGAAGCCATCACATGATGTGCGAAAGCTCGGCAAATAACAACAATTTGACTCGGTCCAACCCGGAAGATGAAATGGT
>KZ809419.1:17590-41684 GCA_000696205.2 Oncopeltus fasciatus
TCAGTTGTTTTCTGCAGTTTACAATGTGAACAACCACCCTGGGGAGATTTCTCCACTCAACGCCATTGCCCTGATGATGGCTTACTAGCTAAGCCGAAACGTTGGCATAAATAAAAATATTACTCCAAATTTTGGTGTATATTTTTTTCTTCCTGGCCGAAACCCCGACCATTCTCACATGTTAAATATTGATGTGCAAAATACAGCTTAGCTGTAACATTTAATTTATTAGTCTTATAATTAACTGAAATTTCAATCAATTAACTGAATTCAAAAACTGTCTTTTTGATATTTTCAGCCCTGAAAAAGATACAATATATTCTAGAAATATGACCTAGGCTAAATTATTTGTACAAAATTATTTGACCGAAATCCCCAAAAATCGACAAATTCTCTTTCTCTCTCTCTCTCTCTCTCACTCTCTCTCTCTCTCGCTCGCTCTCTCTCTCCTCCCCTGTCTTTCTTTACCCTATGTAAGAACCCTATCTTTCCGCCAAGTTCCTAGCCAAACCCTTTCTACCCCCCGCCCCCAAGCTGCCATACTCCCACTGCTGCCTCTTATTATGCAAACAAGGGCAGGGAGATAAGCCCGAGTAGCTGGACTTTATGAAAAATCCGAGGAAGATGTCGGGTCCAAGGAGAGAGCGGCCACTTCACCCCCCGGATAAAGCCCTCTTCAGGGTGAGGTTTCGCCTAGCCAGGCTCTCCTCTCCTCACAAGGGAATAAAAACAAAAAGTGAACTCTAACAAGAACCAGAGGAAATTACTCTTTTAACGTCGCTAGGTCCTTCTTCCTTGTTTTATACATAGATTAGAGTGAGATAAAAAGTGCTGCTTAGGGCGGTGGCGTCTCCTATCTAGCGCTTAACATCTTTATTAGGAAGGGTGGGTGGGGATATTCCTTGTTTTCAGGAAGAAGGTTTATCACTTGGCAGTTTTCCTGCAGGACCTTACCCTCAACTCCCTCGGCTATGACCTATCAACAGCTGTATACCAAGCCCCATTAATTTGGATTTTTATAAAAGAAATGTAATTAAAAACTAATCTTTGCCGTCGTCTTAACATTTTGTATTTTTCCTTAAAATGTTTAGGATTATCAGATTTTCCATATGTATCGTGTACCAACCAGTATTAACATTTGTTTCTATAAGCAGCTTTACTAGCTTGTAATATCATCATAATGTCGTTATCCTGGAACAGAACTTAAGTTGGTTTTGATTGGGCAAACATATGCTTAGTGGAAAGTCGGTTTCATAGTTTTTCTACACAATTTCCAACCTAAGCCCAGCATTAATACACATTAATTAATATTGTTATGCCCCAAAAAAAAGAATATTGTAATATTAGAAAATATGACAATATTTTTGTTTTTCTCAGATTCCAGAATAAATGGGAAGGGGGATATTGAAGTGGGTGTAAGGGAGAATAATCTGGGGAGAGGGTTTCGCTGCAAAGTTGGGGTTCCCTATTGTCGGAAGGATTACAGGCCTTGCGAAGGGCTTAACTAACAGTCCACAGCTTTACCACACGCGACGGGCATTAACAGCTCAATGGGACCGGGATTTTTCACTCTACGCACAGCCCTTATAACCAGCTGAAATAAAGCCTCCCTTGAATAGCGAAGCTAAAACAAAAAGAATGAATAAATTTATGGGGTGAAGGTGACCAGCAGAGCAGTCCTCCACCCCATCTGCGGTAATGGCTCACCTCAGCCTAATATTCGTAGGGTCTGTGCATCCATTAAATTTTACACTCCTCTCGAAAAGCAATTTTATTTAACATAAAACGAATTTTTCCGTTCTTCCCTTTAAAATGTCTCATTAACATTGTCTTATTTTGAAGATGGAAAGATCATATTCTCCCCAGACAAACATAGGAAGCGAAAGTGAAAAATACAGCCTCTCAATCAAAAACTGTTTATCACATTGAAAGTTATCCTTAAAATTTTTCGATTTTTAGTAATAAAAGTAATGATAAAATTCTATATTCTGGATTAAATAGTATAACTAAACCTAACTTTCAACGGTAATGAAAATTAGGTGTAAAATTAGATGAATATAAGTAAAAATACATCAAGCTGATATGCCCTTACATAGTAGACCTCAATGTCTTCAGTATGGATTTCTACAGGGAGTTCCAGTTCTACCTCATGATTCTTATACAAAATTCAAAAAATATTACTACTATCGGGATATTTTGTGATTGGAATTCTCGAAATTTTCTACCTTACTCTTAAGATGAAACATTTAAAGTGATTAGTTTCATATTGTAAATAAATTTTTAAGCCATTTATATCCCATTTTTTATGTTATAATATATCCACTCTAAATTAATATTCCATCTATATATTACATTATATTTCTTGATCATGTAATGTGAATTAGTTAAAAGTAGCAACTATATTAACAGCTAAGTAGCAAATCGTCTAAAAATAAAATTTAATGTTATAAATTACTTTGCTGTTAATAGATTTATTGAAGAAATTACAACAACGACAAAAAGATTATGTTTTTGAAAGTACTAAACATTATTGATGTGCAATCCTACAGATAAGCGAATATTGGCCCGGATCACTACCTCATTATTTTCTATGTTATAAAAAATTACATTTAAGCCGCTTTCAATGGGAATAATATAAAAGCATATTTCAAATAAAGAGCTCATGGAAATTTAAGAGAAAAATGTTGTAGACTTATCACTGAAGAGTATCAGCCAAGTGTAGTGGCGGAGGAATGATTATTATTTAAGCTAAGATGATTTTAGTTGGGGTTCGGTCGGGGTAGATCGAAAAAAACACAAATTAAAAAAAAAAAGTATTTTTTTTAATGAAGGATTATCTACCAACGTTTCGGCTTACATTGTAAGCCATCTTCAGTATTATTATTTAAGCAATGGAGAGTTTTTGGCAGTAGAGATTATTACCAAAATTTATACGAACTCCTTAAAAGAGAATAGTGATTTACTCTATATATATGAAAGAAGATGTTTTATATGAATAATTATAAGGGCTTCTTCCTCTTTCCCACAGAAGGATATATAAAATTCTGCCAGTCATTATTTTTAGTATATAGCTGTCAATTTGTTAAATGTGTAATAAAGAATTATCTAACGAGTTTCTAAAAAGATAGATAAAGGGCAGGTCGAATATTTACTCTATGAATCATGCTTGAAAAGATAGGGGGATATCAAATACTTACTAACCACCAGCCCATTTATTTCAGCCTATGATTCTGGTACCAAAGTAGAAGCGTATACAACAGTGGAGGAAGTCCCTCCCACGTTAGCTCATTTTGTAAATCTTACAATGGTGTGTAAAATATGCCTAGTCAGGGTGAATAGAAAGACTTAGAGAGAATTCGCAATGGGTGGGGGTCTGGAATGCCTTGCATTTAAGTATTATATGAAGAAAGCAAGAAGGAACGCAGGTATACAAGCTACAGACATACTTTTTAATCGTACAATTCATACTCTGGGAATTCCAGATTATTTGGATCTTAAAGGACCTTGAACGCTGTAAGATAAGCTTCCCAGGAATCTACTGCATGAATAGGTACAATTTTAAATGTAGAAAAATATAAGTTTATGTATATCCCACCTACTAGTGAAGGCAATGGAAGATATGCCTCATTTGGAAGGTATAGATTCGAAAAAAAAAACAATCCTATATTTCAGATAAAGAAAGGGAATAGTATAGAGGCGGAAATACAAAAAAGAATAACCTGTACGAATTTTTTTCTCAAAATAAATTACAAAGTCCTTTGTTATCCAAGGCCTCCAAAGAAATAATTTATAAATAAAATAAAATAATATAAATAAATTTATAACTATATAAATTAAGAACAAATAAATTCTACTAGTACCATCACATGGCTCAGAATGATGGACTAATACACTAAAGCCGTTTTCAGGTTTGAGATAAAAGTACTACGTCAAGCATATGTGTACGTGAACAGAGTGCTCACAATTGCGGAGCTAAATGCTGTATACACTCCTGGATGTCATTATTATGGATAAGGGTATCCATACTTCAGTCCTTGTTGCCCCAATGGTTCCGAACTGTTCAGAATACATAGTATATATAGTAGACGTATGGGATTAGGCGGGTTGGACGTCTGACTCTCCATTGGGAAGGTTGAGCGGTTGCCGATGCAAGATCTGTGCTTGGTGTCGGCTACCGGAGGGCAACAACTCAGGACAAAGATTATTGGCGGACCAGACTGGAGCCATGCTTTGACACAATTGAGAATATAAGAAAGATTTCTAAGTAAAATCGAATAATTCTAAGGTCAGAAATCTATTAATGAAATTGGTACCGAAGAGTTTCGTCAAATGGTCCAGTTGTAAAAAAAAAACTTAAGAATTAAAATGAGGCCTTATATTAAAATGTAAATTATCGTAAAATTTAATTCTAATTATTTGGCAGCAATGTAAACTTCTGATTACGAGCTATCTAGATGAAAGTGTATTAATCTTTTACAATATACCTCAGATGTTTAGTTATTTATTGTCAAATAAATACTACAAAGAAGCTCCAGATAACAATTTTTTTTTTTTTATTCTCCTTTTAAATAATTTGGATAAACTCTGCGCAGTGCTAGATATGACTGGGTCGCCTGGACAGGCCCCGCGTCCTCTCTTCGCCTTTTCAATCACAGTCCCCGTCAGTCAAATGGCGTTATTGACTGCATGGTTGGCACGCGACAAATTCTTTTTTTTTTTTACCGTACATACACTATTATAAATTGATTCTTCATATATTCCTCAACTTTTCATAAAACATATAGATACATACATGCTTGTATTTGTGAAGAAAACTGTATGTCAAAAACAAAACGAGGTTTTTTTTGTAACAAAGTGGATAGGATTACAACCTATAAAGAAGATGGTGAGATTATGTAGGATATGGAATAATCTAAATAATAATACGGAAGGGGAGCTGAGCTTATTGCAGTAAGCTGGATCTGATGAAATGTATCAGTAATGTATCCGAGAAGAAAAAGATTACACTGATGGACAACACACTTACTCATTGATATAATAATCGCAGTATAGTTTCTGCGTATTAATAAAATAAAGTCATTAGAATTAAGGGATGTACGTACTAATTCATGACAATTAATTTAAAAAATTTCCTAAGCTCTAGTTGCTATAATTTACATTTGAGTAAACTGATTATACATTTGTTGTTAGGAAAAACTAAAATATTAAGATCAGAGTAACTTTATGTTGAAAATATTGATAATATTCTTCAAATATATCTCAATAACTGTAATAGTGTCGGATAAAAATGTCTAAACACGATTAACTCATTCAAATCGAACCTTTCTTTCTTGTGGTATAAGGCTGAGTAAGGAATGTAACTCATATAACAAGTTATTTCAGTCGCCCAATACATATTTGAGAGATAAACTGTGTGCAGATGACCAAACAGCTTACAACAGTCATATATGGCGAGGAACTTCACTCCTATGGGATTGAGTTTCCAGAGCAATCTAGATAGATCTCACCCCCAAGATTAGAGGATTTATTACACAAATAACTATTTCCATTCCCCACCGACCCAGATAATACTCATAGCTCTTAACTGGCGGACAGTCAATACCAGCATTCACGTGAGGGCCAAATATCTACATTCCCATCAATTTTAAGGAGAGGCAAAATAGTCTATATAGAAGAAATTCAAACAACACTAGTTTATAACTTCAGAGTGAGAAAACTTTTGAAGTTTTTATACAAAAAAATATGATGAAAAATGATAAAACATAATTGCACTAACAGGGTTTTGTTGCTAATAAAAAATGTAATTGGTAGTAGAAAAAAATAGAAAACAACTCTGGAGTTAAATTTCGACTTTATGATTAAAAAACATTCAGAATAATAATAAAAATAATTGAGCCTAGTACAATTTCTTTTTAAATTTACATATATATTTCGATTAATTACAATGGTATTAATTCAATTAATGCAAGGGAATGGAATAAAAAATCTATCCGTCCCAGTCAGGGCTCGAACCTCGATCTCCTGATTTCTTAAATTCCCAGCACACTAGCGAGAGTCTAAACCTCCGAGAAAGACGAATACATCGTCTTAAGCTCGAAGGAGCTGACATTGTCTAGCTAATATAAATAACGAGAGTCTAATATATTTATTAGCTATTGCTTGACAATGTCTGCTCCTTTGAGCATAAGTCGATGTATTTGTCTTTCTCGGACGTTTAGGCTCTCGCTGGTATGCTGGGAATTAATAAGTTATCTGGCTTGTCCCAGTGGTGCAATGGTAGCATTCGTGCCCAGAAAGTAGATCAAGGTTTGATCCTGGCTGAGACAGTTAAGATTATTATTCTATTCCCTTGCATTAATTGTTAAAAATTTACGTGGGATAATATACCACAACAAAATTAATGTTTATGAATGATATTTAATGTTTATATATTTAGGCAATAGTCTAAAAGTGGCACAATAAGTAAATAAAGAAGTAATAATATAATAATAACAATAAAATAATATCCCCGATTAAAAGTAATAAACTATGCTAAAAGACATCACAAAGTACATAGATAAAAGAAAACAATCGGGATTCAAACAGGGAGCTAAGTTGCAGATGTCAAGGGACGTTGAGTTCAAAGAGTTGGAAGCGCGTACTATAAGAGAGTGGTCAAAGGCAATACATATTGAAGAATAAAGGTCAGAGGATCGTAATTGGGTAGTACGGTAATAGAAAGAGAACTTCAAGCGGAAGAAATCTAAGACGCCATGTCCTACGCCATACAGGGAGTGACTGGAAATTGTCTGATAAAGAAAGGAACCAAGAAAGTACTGACTCTAAAGGAAAGAGCCCCTTTAAATCAGCATACCGATGGCAAATAAGGGCCTTCTATGACGGTACGCCAGCTCCCCAGAAAGCCACCCATCCATCAATCACCAGGCACGGATTGTCAAAGTGAGGAAAGACAAATCCGACAGGTCTGAGAAGGAATGAGATGACGGGAACGATTAAAAGTTCAAAATTGAAAATTATCAAGGGGGTGTGCAATTTCTAGGATAGGGTTTGGTCATAAACAAGGCGAGGTTTTTTTTGTCACAAAGTGCATAGGTGTACAATATATAGGATATAGAATAATCTAAATATATAGAATATGTAGGATATGGAATAATCTAAATAATAATGGATAAGGAAGCTGAGATTATTACTACCTCGTCTTATTTACGTTTAAAGGCATTCTGGTTAATCGAGTCTCCTCTCACATCCGATTCACATCAGCTTTAAACATTGCCACGGCTTTGTAGAGTTTGGTAGGATAGAATGAAAGGTAAATTTGAGAGTCACTGGCATATATGTAGATGTGAAAATATCGAATTTCCTGCGAGGTCATTTACATATAAGCAGAAAAGGGTATGAAAGAGATACCACTTCCATGCAAAAATAAATAAAAAAATGGATTCACCTTAGTTGGAGTTGGAAAAAGAAAGTAGTTGAAGATCATAAAGAATGATAGAGTGGCTAATAGTGCCAAATGTTTTGCAGAAGTCATAGATGATTCGATGAACAATCGGCAACAAAAGAAGGAAACAGATTGGAAAGGATTAAAAGGAAACTGTAATTAAGGGAAGTTAATTCACTCACAAACGGCTTAGAAATGTTGGAAAAAAAGAGATAGAGTGATAGTCACTAAGAGAAATAGGATTGGGAACTTTATTTGATGGTGAACTAAGAAATAATAAACGTAAAAAGAAAAAGAAATACAATAGAGAGAGACTACTTACTAAGAATTACAATAAAACCATAAGAGCCGAGTATATTGGTTTTCTAATTTTTTTTTAGATTAAAAATAATCGGAGGAGAGTTTTGAAGTTAGTGTTCTTGATAAGTGACATTAAGTCGATTAAGTAATTACCAAAATGTTCAACAACTCAAATTGCTATATAATATTCTGATACAGTTAAAGGTGTACGGGTTTAATGAAAGTATTTTTATTAATTGATCCCACAAAATTGCTCTAAGATTCACTGTTAGACAATATCCTTTTGCAAAGGCGCCGTTTTTAGCCATATTGCACACAATTTTCTATAATATTTTTCTTTTAAATCTCCTCAGAATGGCGTTTCGTCTTTCGTCGGTTTTCAAAGGAATGTTGCTTTTAAGGTTGAACTCTTGAGTGTTTTTTTTTTTTTTTTAAACTTTCTCCAATCCTATTTAACAGACACAAAAAAAGACAGTCACTGACACATTGTGAGTTTATGTGTAAACGCTCTAAAAACTATAGTTTTTAGTTGTTTTACATGAAATTCGGCTTAAGTTGTGGGTCTACAAGTGTGCTATTAAATTACTGAAGACCTGATAACATATCGTTCAAAATTACTCTCTGTGATTTTATTAAATGTGACCAGTGACCCTATAATCGAAGAAATAAAAAGAGCTTTGCATAACTTACAGATAATTGGAAACAATCAGATTGGATTCGTTTTACTTGGATTAAAGGGCATTCAGATATTGTTTCAACAATTTTTATTGTTGTTTTTAACAATTTAAATTTAATAATAGTATATTTAACTATAACAGTGATAAGACATGAGTCAAATGAATTCTTATTAGTTATGGAAAATGTTTTTTCACACTTAATCAGAGACTGTAATTTTAAATTATATGTTATCAGGTCTCTAGAAATTCAAAATTCATATTAATAGCGCACTTCCAAGCACACATGTACAAAAACCCACATATTTATAATTTAAGAATTTACAATATATTTATATATTTACAATAATTATCTAGAACGGAATTGTCAAAGTCTCATAATTTATTTTACGCATTTACCATTTTAAGTCAAAACCGGTAGATCTTCCCGTTCCAAATCAGTGTGAAGAAATATTCCTTGGACTCCTTCCAAATTGTCATACCAAAAATATTATATTTAAT
This sequence comes from Oncopeltus fasciatus, assembly GCA_000696205.2. Taxonomy (NCBI): domain Eukaryota; kingdom Metazoa; phylum Arthropoda; class Insecta; order Hemiptera; family Lygaeidae; genus Oncopeltus; species Oncopeltus fasciatus. Next base: position 26,507 of record KZ809419.1, read on the forward strand.
TATTGCGATTGTAATTAAATGATGTGTATTATTTAATTTCATTATGAATCGTCAAACAGTTTGACCTAAAGGTAGCTGTGATTGCTTAGTAGTTATTTGAACACTCTACAGGCAACACAGTTAGACTTATCCCTATAAAATTCAAAATAACATTTCGTCGAGTAAAAATAACCTGTATAATTTGTCACATTGTAGTTGTATATTTGTCTGAAATTTAAATGGAAGGAATATTTCGATGATAAGCGTATAAATAAAACTTAGATATAGATGATACTCTGTTTTATATTTAGGAATATTAAAACAATTATATAGTGCATAAAGACCGAGAGATGAGTTATCAAAGTAATTAAAACTCATATTTCATAAGTGAATTCACATGTTATATTTAGGAATATTGAAATAACTATATAGCACATAAGAGCCAAGAGATGAGTCAACCATATTACTCTATTCATACTTCATAAGTAAAATGGTTTTGTTATATTTAAAATTTCTTTCTTTTTCTTTTTTTTATTACCTATGGTAAAATTTAGTTAAATATTCAACGGTTTGCAATGTAAATACTGTAAGTGTGAATGAATTAGGAGTATTATTAATTATTAGCCTAAGTACTGCACATCAAAAAATAGTCAAAATCATGTTGCAGGTATACCTCATTGCCAAAGCCTCTTACTTTTGAAGGTTTATTTTTAGATTTAACATATAAAATCTACTTTATTTTTACTGGGGATAATTATGAAACCTAGAGAGATTATTTTGAAAATTGTAGTTTACTCAAACGCCAATCCGAATGGTTCATTTTGCAACATAAATGCTAAAAAACATTCTTCTTTAAACAATTAATGCGAGGGAATGGAATAAAAAAATCTATCTGTCCCAGCCAAAACTCGAACCAGGATCTCCAGCTTTTCGGGCCGGTATGCTTCCATTACACTACCGGGACGAGCTAGATACTTATTAAATTCCCAACACACTAGCGAGAGCTTAACCCGCAAACAATTAATGAGAGGGAATAGAATAAAAAAATCTATCTGTCCCAGTCAGGAATCGAACCTGGATCTCCTGCTATCCGGGCCGGTGTGTTAAGCCATTACACAACAAGGACTAGCTAGATATCTCATTAAATTCCCTCCCCCGGCCCGGATAGCAGGAGATCCAGGTTCGATTCCTGGCTGGGAGAGATAGATTTTTTTTATTCTATTCCCTCTCATTAATTGTTTAAAATTTACGTGGGATAAAAAACCACAACCAAATAAAATATTTATAAATTAAAATTAAATAAAGTAAGTGACGAGAGTCGATGTGTGTGTTATGACCAGAGTTATGGTGTGTGTGATCAGATATTGTATGTTTTGAGAAATAAAGTAGAATGAGAAGGGAAAAGAGAAATAAGGAAAATGATAAATGTGAAAAAGGAAGAGAAAAATAGAGAAGAAGGGGCTAGAGGAAGAGAGAGAATAAGAAAAAGGATCTGGGATAATGGCTAGGCAAAATAGCCGAGAAGGTTGAGTTTTATTCATCGGAGCCAGTCCTGGAAGCAGCGGAAGTCGGCCTGAATAATACTCCTACTTATCGGATTTCCGTTTTAATGCCCTCCACCCTTCCCTCCTATTCCTTACACGTCTCCATCCTAATCCTCTTATCTGCTCTTTTTAAACTCTTTATCCCACAGAACCATGGATACGTGCCTCCCGATAGCTTTTACCTCGGCTCCCGATACGTTCCTTTAGGGCAGCCTGGGGTAGCTCTTTAAAGGGTAAAACGAGCGGAGAAAGGGGACTTCTTCACCCCGAAAAAGAAGAAGAAAAATCCGACATTGACTACTCCCTAAAAGGGTCAGTTTGCCCCTGGAAATAATGGATTTATCTTTTTTGATTGAATACTCCCGCAGAATGCATAAATCAGGCTTAGCTCGGCATATCTATGAATTTATTCATGGAATTGTTTAGTCAATTAAGTACACAAAATTTAAATGATTATTAAGGAAATATTTACATGCAATACATTCAGTCATTAATAATGCATTTCCCATTTCTTTCGTAGTTCCTCCGGTAATCTATTAATTTAAAATTGAATTTAAATGTTGATTTCAAGATAATTATTCGTATTTCTCAAAGAGAGAATCAAAACTCTCTCACTCTCTCTCTCTCTCTCTCTTTCTCACTTTCTCTCTCTCTCTCTCTTAATGAACATTTATTTTAATATTCTATCCATCGGCTTAATGCATAACTTAGATGACGACCTTACATTTTTAATGAATAGTATATATAAAATATTAATAAGTGCTCTAAATTCTGTTAATTTTGTGCTTCTAATTATTTATATTTTGTTGAATGTAAATATTACTTACAGGATAGCACTATAAATCATACGAAGTTGTTTATACTTCTTAATGGTATTAAAAAAAAAAAAATTTGTTGTCAAGCTCTTGTTGCTATACCTATCACATAATAGTTCTTAGAATTATTTTTATTAAGAATTGTTACAATTATTTTTTATTGTTTCGTTACACACATACACACGCGCGCGTGTGTGTGGGTGATTTTTTTCTGACACCCAATGTTTGTGGTGTTTTGTTCCGATAACTACGTAGTATTTGAGCAATCAACATAAAGTCAAGTACATAAAATTTTTCAAACTAATCCTTTAGTTGGCCATGCAAAACAAGAAGATGGGCTTACCGTAATCCTACATTTCCAAGTCATAATAGTAAAGTAATATATGAGATTTTATGATGTTCTCATTGATTGGTCAATAGTGGGCATTCTGTTGTGCAAGTAAGGTAGAGAGTACACCCTCCGGACGCGTTGGAAGGACGTGGGTGAGCGCGTAGTGCCTCCACAACAAATCACACCTACCGCCACTATAAATATAAAGAGGCTTGAGGACTGTCCTCTCCCCCAACCGGATCTCACACGAAAAACCGCCTCCTCCCATCCTGTTCCCTGAAGTCCAGGCTAACGCGGACAACGCTGCTACTCTTTATTTAAGAGGCTGTGGCAACTGTTTCGCCTGTCGGCAGAGTGTATGGGGAATTACGAGGAAATACCAAAAGCCCTTTCAGCTTCCTGTGTTCATTGTACCACAGGTCATAAAACACATGAATCCCCTGGAAGATATTTCAGTTTTCCCAGGTACAACTGATGGCAGCTGGAAATTGGGAGACATACCTTTTCCCAAATAAGGTACCAGCTTTACAAAAATGATAAGGTTTATAATTCTCAAGCTCCTGGGTTATGTTTAAAAAAATTGTATTTCAAATTTCTTGTGAATACCTAATGAATTAGGATATCGCGGCAATGCTCAAACAGATTTTTTAAAATACCCTAAAGCAGCATCATTATTTTGNGCACAGGATAAATAGGATAGGTCCAAGCACACTACCTTGTGGAACTCCCGCTTCCGCGTTGGATAAGTGAGACTTAAGGACAAGATAAGTGTTACTAGGAAGTATGGATTTCAGTTTAAACAGTAGACCACTGTGCCAGACTATCAAATGCTTGAAATAATATATTAAAATAGTAGATTCGCAGCATTAATTGTGGATGTTAACCAAGAAGCCGACTTATGATTAAAAACAATTTTAAAACTGGACCGTTCATAATTTATATTAAAGCGCAACATTATAACTTAGTTTTAAATATTAATACAAGTATATTAAATAGATAGAAATCAATTTAATGAGTATTGAGTTATGTAACAACTTGGGAATGCAAACCCAAGATCAATGAAAAACTTCATTATGTTAAGAAAGTCATAATGCTCAGAGTATTATTCTAGTGAAACTGAACATGCAAATGAGAACTATTGACAAATGTTGTAAGTAATGGTGCAACAAGATACCATTCCTAACCGGCTTACCTCTCAATCTCTAGTTTGAAAAAAAAATACTCACATCGAACTAATTTTTATTTAACTAGATGAAATTAAACATGCATAATTCATCTAACAATTCCAGTATGTCTTCTGTGATTCAATGAAGTTAACATTCGTTAGCCAAGGTAAAATCTGACCTACATTAAATTTTTCTAAATGATAGAATGCTTAAATGAGAGCCAATAGTTTTCATTTAAATTCAACTTCATTCCCAAGGTAAAAATAATTATTAAATAATTAATTGTATCTACGTACTAATAACTATGTATGATTTTAGGAACACTAAATTTCTCTACAAACATTTTAACTACATATTAAATCTATTTAGTATTAAAACAGAGGAAAAATAATGATGGGTTAAAGATTACTTCGTTTCAGAATTCCGAATGATTTTAGACTTTTACGCTGATCTCATGGCAGAGTATAAATTACTCCTAGCCCAGTTACTAACTAGTAACAATCACTTTATAGATTCAGTCACACACGTATATATATGAGTGTGTGGCAGCGTGAGGACTCTCTCATTATCTACCCGACTCTCCTTATCAGTTCCCTCAAAACGCACTACTAAAAAAATTGGTCGAACTATTGAATATTTGGATACTGCTTGTTATATTAGGCTTTTAAAAGATTTAATAATATATTTTGCTAATTAGCAGAATCTTATTATTACAGTTGCTTCAATTATAAATTATTTTAACTATTATAATTGAGCTCAAACACAAAATTTCATTAAAACATTCGTCGAACTCAGGCGACCATATTTTTTAATAAAATAAAATTATACGTAAAAATAACATTTTTAATGGTTTAGATTTTTGTTAATATTTTGGCAAAATCAGAGTACTATGAGTGGGTGTTATCTTACATCAAAATAACTTGGTGTATAACATTAAAATAATTAGACGCAAAATGGTTCAGAAAGGAGAAAAATAAATAGATAAGATGAGATAGATAGATATGAGTTTGTTAGGCAATGATATGAATTTGTTAGGCGATCAATGTATAAGTTATTACGCCTAGATGAGATGAGAAAACGTGGAATCCATAATTTGTTTTGGAAAATTTCATTATTCCGTTTATTGCAAAATTCCGTTAGTTGGGTTAATTAACATTAAATCCATAACAAACATACAAATTTCTCTCAGTTTCCAGCAATCATAATTATGATTGAAACGCTACGTAACTCGCATCTAGGATAAAAATATTAATCAAAATATATTCTACGAATCCATAAGACTGCAGAAGTGGGCTTTTCATTAAAATTTTGAAATAAAAACATTTTAGGTTACAAAAACATTAGCTGTCGAAATTATTTCCTACACTCAAATCTTAGTAATGAACATTTTTATTACAATTTCGGGTGAAATGAAAACATTAATAGTCTAGGGAATTTGATGTCCTGCGTTATTACTTGCAACGGATCTCATATCTTGCAGAAACTTTTGTGATGAGCTCAAGAGGTTCACTCTCCTATTTAGGTCCCTCCTGGAAGGGATCCTGAATCTTCTGCAAATGGAGCAAATGTTTTTGTAGCATATACCTCTGAAACAATAGTCTGTATTGAGTAGATAAGTTGTGGATTCTGGATACCCGCTCTTCTCAGTTGTCTCCTCACTACCTTGCACCGTTTACGCTATAATAACTTTTTGTTAACATGATAATGACTTCGGAGAATTTAGTGTCCGATATAGAAAATTTTCATATATAATGAAGGGGAAGTTAAATTAAAATATAACTAATATCTAATATGAAAATGCAATCAACATTTGCTAATCAAAACGAAAGAGCAAACGTGATCTTCTATTTTTTAATTGAAGCGAATGAATTTGAGGGTCATCGTCCTTTTGTATTAATGAAAAATGTTGCATTTAAATTAATGGCTTTCCCTGTGCTGAATGCGTAGGCTACCCGCTGACCCCGTGATTGTCACGAAGAGTCGGCCTCCAGCTGTGAGACGACTCGCATTCCACGCCTCGACCTTATCAATCGGGTCCCGAAACTTGATTCCTGTCCGAACAGAATCATTACCATCCCTACAGATGGCTTTCTGTTCTAACGGTTCTCGGTGAGGATAGCTTCGCTTGTGTGTTAGTCGCTCTGTGTAAGTGTATCGATAAAATGCGGGGGAAGGGTTATGCGTGTGTGTGTGTGTGTGTGCGCCCGCGAGCGGATGGTCAGGCATGTGTCTGTGTAAGTTAAATAAAAAGGAGAGATCCTTTCTTGAATTAATTTTAAATAAAGAAAGGAGAAGAACATATTGCACAGTGCGATACAAACCCAGACCCTATGGGCTCGTCTTCCCATTAGGTCTCCAATTTTAATACCCTTTTTCTCGTTTCCCAAGAAATTTGTGGCAAAATAAAAATGAAGCTACTTGGCCCAAGGAATGAAACAATAGATATTGTAGAAAGAGAAACATAATGTTTTTCTGAAGATATTTTTTCTTGAAATCTAGAATAAGCAAGTATTTTCTAGCTATTTTTATAGAATCATTTTGATAACCTGACACACCAAAGAACAAATTGTCATACTACAAGGGCGGGCGGGTAGTAAGATAGGAGATAAGATTCTTTCGAAAAAACTAAAATTATGAAAAATATACCAGATACTAGAATTTAAGGACACTAAATGTGATTTTAAGTAGGAGCTAAAAAAATGTAGGTGATAAGGAGTTTCACGTACGTAGGGAAATCGATTGAATGGACAACCATGAGGGGTAAGTAATGTAAAAGAGATGGACCAAAATCGAATTAACTTACCAAAAACACCTACATTAAGTAAGCCCTTTCTTGGAACACCAAAATATGGCTTATAACACAGAAATTAAGCCGACAGCACTGACAATGAAGCAGAGACATTAGGCATGGGGTGAAATGTGCAACTGTAGAATTCAGAAATGAAGAAGAGGAATTTTGAAAAAGATCCCAATTTCCGAAATAACAAACAACTTTTCTCCAGAAACGAAGCCCTCCAAGGGAAGTCTCTCCCAATCTTGATGCCTCACGCAAACTGAGTAAAAGAAGGATTGATTTCTGGATGGACACACGTTCCGAATGAATCCTAACAGACTTACTCATCAAATCATTCACTTCCCTTACCAAAAGAAGACTAAACCCAACTGGTTTAAGGAAGTGGGAAAAGGATCTACCGAAGTCATGTTGAAGAATAGTAGTCAAGATCATAACCAAAGACAAAAATAAGATAATCCAGGTAAATATCAACGCCAGAAAACTGATTCGGATATCAGAAAAGGAAAGAACGATGAGATCAGAAAGAATGAAGAATTAGAATGAAGGGAGAAAAAGAAAGTGATTAGTCTGACGTACCCAAAAAGATGGGTGATTCGAAGTGAAAAATAAAATACTATATGTCTATAGAAATAAATAACACAAGATTATTTTCTTTTTATTAAGTGTATAATACATAATATATAAGTATGATCTAGGGATTCATTACAATGGAAAAATTAGAAATGTCTAACTTGCTTTGAATAATAAATTATCAACTAAAGACATATAACAAATATAGGAGAAATGCCCCTTTCCTTCATCCGATTTCAGCACAAAATATTTCTTTTAAGGGTTCACAAAAAAAGCCTGAATACTTTAGCATAATGTTTAAAAAAATTAAATATTATATAGGGGTCTGCTCAATTCTCCAAACATCATTCTTAAATATTTTCCTTAATATATTTTTTTTGCCATACTATAAAATTGTAAAAAAATAATATTTCTCGCATATAATGTTCTATTAATACTTCATTTCTCTAACGCTAACGAAAATATTGACGGTTTTTCAATTTGGTCATTCTCTAATGAATAAAACCGTCTCTCCCTCTAGGGGAAGAGTTATCAAACCCTAAAACCCATATTATACATTAAAGAACTTATCCAAATAACATTTTTATTCGAAAGTTGTCCCCGCTCCTGGCACAGATTAAGCTCAAGTCAGACAATGTCAATCACAGCTTCAGTTGTTTCAAATTATAGGGACAGAGATTATTCAGTTGCTGGAATTAACGGAGGAGATGTACAGATCTTTTCACTTGAGAACTTCCGAGTCTTGGGCACAAGCTTTAAGAATATGTAAGCTCGGGCATAATAATAACGTTTTGAACAAAATGTCTTCTTGAATTTTCGTATCGCTATTCTAATCTTGTTTATATTGCTTCTATTATAAATTTTTTTTTTTTTTTTGGGGGGGGGGGGTTGTACTTCTAAAAGAACGTATACACGCTCCGAAACATACATAAATAAAGGCGATCATTCTTCTACAATTTTTTAGAATTACTTTATATTTATATTGTATTAGTTTAAAACTTTTTACCCCTGAAAACTCACATTAATAATAGAGCTATAATACCCTTTAAAATTATCGTAAATAATAATCTGCCTGAAATCGGACTATTATGATTGGCAGTTATTTAAACCAAAATTTGTTAATTATTTAAGTATTACTTTTTATTTAGTTTACATTAATTTAGTAATGCACTGAAGTCATATTAAGAAACAGTTAAATATTCTACATTTTTTATAATTTACATATAACATGTTACAAAAATTTAATAAGTTAAAATATCGGTAGTCTTTTTTATATATTTGAAATAGTAATAATTATAGTTATATACTCGTAATATCTGAATGTAGCGAAGACATCTGTTTCATTTAGTCAGAAGGTAGAATGCCTTCCATATTTTCAATGCTAATTACGTCCCCAATATAACGATTGATGGAAGTTCACCCCGGCGTTAATATTTCCGCTAACGTGGTGCAAGAGCAGAGCCATGGTCATGCCTAGCAGAGATACCAGTGAACCGATAACAAGGTTGATGGAAGGAAGAGCTGTCAGAAACAGCCTCGCTCCTGGAGCTTTTCCAAGCTGAGAGACAGATGGATCTACTCCGGTATCCAACAGAACTTGGGCAGAGACCATTCATTGCTCTTCAGCTCGTCGATATCTGGTCGGAGAGTACCAAGTACAATAACTGATTGCGAATTACAAACATTCAGCATCTGCTATTAGTCACACGTTATTAGTTGACAGTACCCTCAACATACTGACGTGTGACTTAAACCGTTTCCTAGCCTATCATTTTGCGATGAGCAAACGTAAATTGGAATTGAAAATACACTAATTTCAGTTTGTGCTTCCAATAGGCTTATAACGAAATCTGCTGCTTCTTAGTTTCTTAGGTGCCCTGTCTCAACCACGTACGCCTAAAAGACTCCTGTAAATTTTTCAGGCCTTCTGGAAGAGATACGCTAGCACAACGATACCTTAATTGTGAAAACTAAGTGAGCAAACTTTTTAGGAACAGAAATGGGCATCACGGTTAACTATTAAATATGGCTGAGCATGACACCTTGAGGCTGCATTACCTCTTCAGCGACTTCAACAAGCTCATTCTGCAGCATGTGGGATAAATATAAAATGTCTATTTATCAAAATAAAATTATCTTAGTATAAGTACGAGCACTTGGAGAAAATCTATGCAAACAAAGACATTTTGCCGACGAGTTCAGTTCGGTATCCACAAAAAGATGTTTGAATAAAGCTTTATTTAGTTCACAGTTTATATAGAACTGCGCATCTAAAATATATAAGTGCGTAGTACTCATATTCGTAAATAAAACACTCGCGTGTGAATGCTAAACTGCTAAACACTTTATAAACACATACTTGCCTGTATGCCTACATAGACACATATACACCACACTTATACCCACAAGAATATTTCCAAGTGAACAACAGATAAAATTGTATATAAAATGAAGGAAGTCTGCTTTAGTTCAAATCCAGGTTCAAATGTTAAGTTCATAGTATACAATCAACATTTAGAAGGAGTTTCTGGAATACCAAGATGACCTTATAATCTTACAAATGCCAACTCTTGTTCAAGTATCACTCAGTCTGAAATGGCGTTCAGCAGGGGGCTCTTATAAACTTTGTTCAGCAATAAATTCTCCCCTGAAGACTCCCGATGAGGAAGACTCTTGATGTAGTCTAGCTCATTCCCTCATCGGAACAGTATTCCAATGTCAAGCAGTAACTTCCAGTGACTGGGTTCTAGAAAATAGTGTCGAGGCAGTTTCATTCAGCTCCTCGTTCGAAGTGACTTTCAGGTCACCAGCGTTAAAGCCCCAAGCATTGAGCACCAACATTCAACTCGTTCGACTGCTTCAACAAATTGCAGTTCTCTTGGCTTAGGATTCCTATGTATGATTGATATTGTTCATTTGGAAAGACTTCCACCTATGAATATATAACTATACATATATTTAGCCACGTCTTGCTATGTTTTCTCTCATACGGCCGATTCAATGTATTTAAATATGTTTTTAGGGTTCTCTTATAGAGAATAATTTCATAGAATCGTACTCAAATATCCTTACATTATATTAGTTGATTAAAAAAAAAATTTTTAACAAGTGTAACAGCTGAGCAATACTCTTAAATGTGTAGACTTTGTACCATATTTATAAATGTGATCCGCCTTACACTTTTGTCTTAAAGTTATCAAAGCAGCTTGGCATCATTAATTAAAAAAAAGTCTGGGATATCTACATATTAACTATTATTTTATTGAAACAATTTGGTATACGTATTGAATTACATACATATAGTAATTCAATTCGCAACATCACTATTTTATTATTTTCTAATGCTTGTTGCGAAATTTTAAAATCCATCCATTTGATTTTCAAAGTTTTTTTTTTAATATAATATTTTGTTTATAAGTTCCTTCAACTTTTAGCAGCTTCAGACAGAAAAATACAGTAATGAAAGTAAGACGCGCACAAATCACAATATATTACAATATCCAATTCGTTAGTCTGTTTAGGTTTGATGCCATAAATCTTGTCTCATTTTTTGTAGATCTTTCTAAAGGAAATCAAGTTATTCAAGTTATTACCATACTGATACTTTTAAAAATTTTGTTATAATTTATTCATTATTGAAATTCTCATTAAAATAAAACAGAATGAGCTATTTTTTTTATTCCCATCTCTTTGTTAATTAATCAACAGAAACAAATGAAATTAATGTTAAGTGAAGCAATATAAAATGAAATCGATATAGTGAGTTATTTATATGAAATGACATTAAACTGTCAGTATTTAACGTACAATGTCTTGAGGGGATTTCCGCAAACTACGGTGGGTTGTGCAGGGCGAGATAAGCCCCTTTTCATGCATGCTTAAGCAAACACTTAGGGGTTGTCAGGTAGCGTAAACTCTCCACAGGCGTGCGTTGTTGGTTAATTGAAGGCAGTGCTGCGACCAGGCTATCACGAAACCCTTCCCAAGGATCACCCTAAGTACCTAATAGAATAGATATCATGTTTTAGTTAAACATATTAGAAATCAATTTCACATTAAATAGTTGACTTTAACTATTGCTGAGGTTAAACGTCTGAACATTGTGATATTTTATTGATAATTTTATTTTTATTTATTTTTTTTTTAGAGCTTCCAGGGAATATTATAACAATTTAATAAGATTAAGGGCTCAATTCTGATGTATTTTTTTTTATGTCTGAAATTTAAACTGTTTAATAGAAATTCCAAGGATAATTCACAAGCATTATCTTGAAGACCACTATTAAATAGACGATATCTTGCCACAGTACATAAGCAGAGTTGATGCGTATGAACTGCTTAATGTAGTATCTGTCAACTTGCGTCATAATTACCTTGCTGTTACACATCTGCTTCAGATGTATATTTTCACTTTAGAAGAGAACTTAGTTCATGACTGCATCTCTTTCCATTAAGTAGATTTCAGAAAGTAGTACGATTTCCTTACTTCAGCTACATATAAGATTATTTTCCTAAGATGATTTTAGTTGGGGTTCGGTCAAGGAAGATCCAAAAAACACAAATTTAAAAAATGTATTTTTTAATAAAGGATTATCTGCCAACGTTTCGGCTTACATTGTAAGCCATCTTCAGGGCTATCATGAAGATGAGAGAGGACGTCCTGTCCCTAAGTTCACATTTCCATCTCCTGAAGATGGCTTACAATGTAAGCCGAAACGTTGGCAGATAATCCTTTATTAAAAAATACATTTTTTAAATTTGTGTTTTTTGGATCTACCTTGACCGAACCCCAACTAAAATCATCTTAGAATAATATCTACGGGCAACAAACTCTCCTTTTTAGGATTATTTTCGTATTTTATTTTATTTCAACAAGACTGAAGGGACAAGGAATCTCAATTGGTTGTATCTCCCTTCAACATAACCACGACACTGAGAAAGCTTTGTTAAATATTTTGATTAAAATATTTGATAGAAAAATATAAGCGAGAAAGTCCAATTTGTTTAACAATCCTTAATAATTGAAAATAGTTACTAATAATTGGCGCTAATACTTTGTCGTCTTAATAAATCTTTCATTCTCAGGATTAGGTATTGTGGCACTAAGAATATATATACATATAAGATTATAGGTACATTTATTTTTTCTTCATTAGAATCGAATGAAATTCTCAGGTTTGTAACTTATGGTTGAATGTATGATGATCTAAAAGAATAAATGTATTTAATAAACGTTATCTCGCTTTGTTTAACTTACAGCTAAACAAAGCGAGAGACTATTACTCATTCTGTTAAATAATATATTTTGAGATAACCATAAGATATCCGAAATACTTTTGTTATATCAAGAGAATGTCCGCCTGTGGATATCTATAGTTTTATATATAGTGAGATATGTAGATATTTTATGAATACCAATGGGATATAGTTTTGTTTTTAAAAAAACAATAGCAATCTTGTGTTGCCATTGAAGAGGAAAAGTTTTGTTAAGAAAAAAAAAAAAACTTTCTAAAAGCAGTACAGTTAATTTATGAGATGGTTGAGGAAAATGAAGGCTTTACGTAATAGAAGCTCTAGAGTCTACGGTAGGTAGAAAAGGCTTTCCACAGAAGTGAAGGGGGCTGCAGGTTAGTGGATCATTTGTGGAAATAGGCAATCAGCTGGTAAAGGGGTGAGAAGTAGCTCCGTCCTCAAGCTAAAGGCTTCCCATGCATCCAGATAACCAGTTCTAGAGCCGAGTTCTTCTATGTGTATGTGAGCCCACTAAAGAGGTAACTGAGTGGTCAGAATGGCTCAGAAATCCCGATTCATTTCTTATCTGCCCCCTATGAAAGATATCACATGGTGAAAGACAGAAATATCGGAATGAAGCTATATACATATATACATGTCTTTATCAGTTCAATACCGATTTTAAAATTAGATATTCAACAAACTTCGGAATAAGTCGCAGATGAAGCCGCTTTCAGAAAATGACTTACTTTATGAGTTTATTTAAAGAAAGACTATAACAACATTTAAAACACTCAAATAAGTTTAATATCCAGCCATTGCCCTTTCTAATTTCTTTTTCCGGACTTTTATGCCTACCTGCGGCAGGAACTAGATCTGCCATCCCATTGTTTCGCTCTTATCAGTTCATTTCTTGAGGTGTATGTCTTCTGGCTTTTGTTATCTTCCCCAGAAATGCTGATTTTCCTGCCAGATATTGCTGATTTCCATTTTTGGCATAACGAATATCCTTCTTCCCTATCAATGTTATTTGGGTTTTTTTATTTTCTATGGCTTCTATGATTGTTCGGAGGCAGTAGTTTTTCTCATTCTATAATGGAGGCGTTCTCCAACTGCATCTGGGGGTGGTGTCTAAGAAACTGTCCGCTAATGCCGACATTCCCGTGTGTCAGTCCAGAAATGTCTTCCTTGAGTCTCGAGTCTATCGTTCTTCGTGCATGAGCACGGGGTATTTATATCCCTGGAGTCCTGTGTCCCAGAGCTTATCTTAGGTTTTGGAAGAATGTCAGACATTTACCTGTGGTTGTGTACGTAGAATAACGATCAGAATAGATCTTGTACTTTTTGAGGATCCGGGCTATTCTTCCAGTAGTTCCTTTAAGATACGGAATAGTAATGTGGTCTTTGAAGACATTTTTAACTAACTATTTTATATTTGTTTATGTCAATCAAATTTTTTCTCTGAATATTAATATATTAAATATATTGGATTCGCAGTCATTCTTTGTGAAAGCAATCTTCAGATGTTTTTTTCTTTTGCAAGTTAGTTAATTCCTATATTTGTACTGATCGTTAAGGTGTTCAGGACTTCTTCTTTTGTACAGGATGATGATATAAGTTGGCATGAAGATATCTATCAGAGCGAGCTCAAATGATGAAAAAAAAAAAACTGATTTAAGATACCGCCATATTACAAACGTATCCTCAACAACAGGACCAACATATCAGGGCCTTTAAATCCATGGTAAGTGCACTATGTTCGAAATCCTTCATGCATAAATTTACTTCGATAGGGCTCAATGGTCATCCCATTGGTGTTTCTTCAAGCTATACGTAAAACTCGCCGTTCAATTAAAAGTACATCGACTGCAAGCACAGCTTTGCTAGTTTAAATTCCTCATTTTAAGAATAGTTGTTATCAAGTCCAGAGCCTCATCTATCGGTAATATAGTAAACAAAGATTTGACATAATAAATTAGATAGATGTATTCTTCTTCGATTCTTATGTTGTGGATATTGTCCACGAATCGATAATTATTTAAGGTGTTCTGTGTATTACAAATATCACTTCTGTCTCAAAATTTATTTGTATATATTGTACATAAGGAACCAATTGTAACAGTGAGTCTCTTCGTATGTCCTCTTAGTAAATCTTTGGTTGTCCGTATAGTCATAGTGAAGCGGGGTCTGATATCTTGAGATGTTTCAACTTCGACTGGCCACCTTGGCTTCAATTCATGGAGGATACTATTCTCATTTAACTGTATCTTTATCAATTTTACGTTAGTTCTCCAGTATGGCTTTCATTCTTTCCAGCTATTGCTCTTTCTTCATGATTACTGTGGAGTTGCTCTTAAACGCTGGAACGCTGATCACATCTTCTGGCTTTATCAAGTTCACCTCAAAGCGAGTCTGGTGTCTTTTCGAATGGTCTCAGCTATATCTTGACCAAGCTTCTACATTAGTTTTATCCTCTGTACTGGAATACGGCGGAAACAACGGCGTAATTGAAACATTTATGTAAGGGACTTTTTGTCTTCTTGGGAAACTCTTCTTTCTTGAAATCAATAACAGTCTTTATTAAAGATGTCTTGATACACATTATACTTCAAATTAGTTGCAGAGTATCTTTAACTTCCGTTTTTGTGAATGCGGAATGCACAATCAGAAGAATATATACTTTATGCGAAAACTGGAAATAATATATAAATTTATGTAATATAAATATATAAATATTTATATAAATA
>KZ809419.1:41818-52402 GCA_000696205.2 Oncopeltus fasciatus
ATATATATTATAAATTTATTTATTTTCTAGTTTAAATATTCTTACAAACGAGGAGTACAAACAAGTATCTTAAAACATTCTCCAACATTTTTATTAGGAAAGATTTCTCTTATAACCTCAAATGCCAGATTATTTGCTTTTAAACTGGGGAACTATTCATATATTCTCAAATCCTAATTAATTCATCATCAACGATGTTATATTCGTAAAAAAAAACTTCATATATACATTTTCTTCTTTTATTTTCATTCATAATCATTTATATAGATACATTTTTCAGACGAAACTTGGGATTCATGTTATTTATGAAAAGTGAATTTAATTTTCTTCAACAATTATATGCTCTGAGTTAACGTGAGAATTTCTACATAAATTAATTTTTATAGCGATAAGTATTTATGTAGTGAAATAGTTGAAACAATTAAATTTCTACTCGATACCGTAATTTCTTCTATCCATATTGCTATATGGATATAAAACCGAAATCCCCAATTCCCCCATATGGGCCATATTTATTCTCAATTCCATGAAAACTCCCGACCATCCCGACAACCCTCCCCGACGCCTCAAGAGGAGGTGGCCAAGGGACCTACTACTCCAGCCAGTTAAGATAAAATATCAAAGCAGCGAATACACTGGCATTTTTCTCCCCCTCTCAATCCCTCCTTGACTCCCTGCCCAGTCTCCTTCTTATCCTAGGATAATGAGAAGATGGGTGCCAGATAGTCTATCGCGGGTTAACCTGGGCTCCTCTCTGAGGACGGGTTACGTCCCGGGAGAGACGAGCAAGGACTATTATTATGTACCCCATCATAGTATATAGAAAATGTACAGAATCTTTTCTTTAAAATAAAGAGTTATATACAATAATGAAATTTCATGAAAGTGATTTGATATAACTAATAAATATAGCGTGATAAGTTAAAGGATAAAGTTGGCAGAGGTAGTTTTCAGCTAGGTGTAAATGGCGAGGGAAGGTGAGAAAAGTAGTAGGGGCATGTTTCTGCTTACTCCCGAGTGTTGACTATGTAGGTCAATTGTCGCCTTCCTCGACTCTAACAAAAATAGACTGGACACCACAGAGAAGTCTAAGGAAACTTATATACTGTATCTATCTTCTCACTATAGTTCATGTAAAAAAATTACTTTTAAAAATGCAAATCTAAGTGATAATATTTCTAGATCGGCTTTAGTTAAAGCAGGTTATAAATATTTCTTTATCAAAGAAATCAAGCTACTGACGAAGGGACCGTTGGAGACAAAATTCCACAGGTCTCTAATTGGACCAAAAGGTTATGTTCTTTCGGTCAGCTTTAATACAATTTTTACATCAAGTGTTTCTAACAGATGATATCGAAGGAAATAATAAATGTTTAATTAGAAGTTTAAACAAAATGAAAAACTTCCATATGTATTAGCTGTGTAATCTATCCCTATGTACTTAATCATACATGGATATGAATAATATTAAATGGGGAAATATCATTTACAAATTGGAGATATTAATGATCGTGAACTTAACTCAAGACAGACTTGGAAAGAATTGTTGGGAAAGTGTTTTTCGCAAAATAAAAATTATCGAACATAAAAATTATAAAATTACATTTTACCCCAGTTTAGTTTTAGAATTTTTTTTTAATAATAAAAAATAAATTTAGCTTTTCAATAAAAATGTTGATCCCCCTTCTCTGCCTTGACTGATTTCAGCTTTTAAATAAACCCATCCAATAGCTTACAAAAAGATGTTGAAATACCAAATTTGGTTTCATAGTTTTGAAAATTACGGACGGGTACAGACGTATGAATATAATTTTGTTTAGATATTAACTTTACTTCTCCAATGCGGGATAGATGAAGATTCATTGAAATTTTTCAAAAGTCGTATCATGGTAACAACGTAAATAGCTTCGTTTCCCTGTGAGAAATCAGCTAATTATAAGTAATAGTTATTAACTAATATTCGCTAAAATTATTGGCTCCTATTGTTATTTTCCTGAAAAATTATCAGATGGCGCATTCACTCCCCCAATTTAAGTCTATTCAAGGATTTTTTTTTTTTTTTGGTATTGATGTTTTTTAAAATAAAAAATTTGAGATCAATCTTATCTAAAATGAAAAGTTTAAATATTTGTTGTCATAATAACTATTGTATTTAGATAATCAAAATATTTTCTTTGAGTTCAAGGAGAATACGGTCAGGATTCGGTCACTAAAGATTTAAATGAAAACAAATATGTTAACGGAAAGTTTTTATTATGGCCCACTTTTTGGCCTGAATTTTAGGTTTCCTTCAGTGTAGGAACAAAACAAAAATATAAAAAATGTTACTTATGCAAAATATTATAAAAATATCAAAATGTTATAAGGATATATATATATATTATTAGTGTTAATTACAACAAATAAGGATAATAAAGGGATGAGAAGAGCCTGGTACTCCCCCCAGTAGGCCAACACAAAGTTTGGAAAGGAAGATTTTTGAGCTGGGAAAAGACAATATCTGACTGTCATGATAATATTCCTGATGAGAATTGGAGGTCTGACAAACTAAATAGGCATTATTATGCTATTCATGTAATATTTATATGTTTTCCTTTTGATTGTTTTGTCTCGACGAGAAGAGTACAGAAAATGGCGGATAGTCGAACAAAATTATGTTAGTGTTATTCTTTATTTCTTTTGCCTTTGTCTATTGGGTGCAAATTTTAAAGCTACTGTGATTTTTTTTTTCTTTTTTTTTTTTCAAGACTTAAAAATATTATGGCCTCCGCTAAAATTTGAAATTTAGATATTCAAAGAAAGAAGATTCAGAAAATATATTCTTACAGATTAGTTGTTTTTTTTTTTTGTTTTTTTTAATAATTTATATACGTTTTTAATACAGAAAACGTTTATAGACTTCTTTACGGCAGGAATAAAACTTCAGATAAGGTTTTAAAATTTAAAATTTCCGCCAAATGATAAAACTTGCAAGAAATATCCTTTTCCATCGTTATTAATACGTAGGAGTAATGGAGTAATGTAAGACTCATTTTTACTTATTGGAAACTAATTCAAGTTCTCTTGACTGACGCACTCTCAAAGAGTCATACTGTTTTCATATAAGTTGTTGCTAAAAGTAAGGTTCGTTTGACTTGTTTATTTAATTTGTTAAAACTTGGGTTGTTTGTCATACAATTTAATATAATGCTTTAGTAATTCTCTATCTATCTCTATATCATTTATATATTTATTGTCGTAATATTTATTATCATTAAAATACATGAATTAATATTATAATAATTAATTAATCATTATAAAATTAAATGGTTTGATAAATGTAAATATTAATATATTCAATGGATTTTTAATTAAAAAAACACTGATAGAATTTCAAGTTAAAGATATACTTTAAAGTAAAAATAAAAAGAGCTCAATCTTGTTACTGCTAAAAGAGCTAGGAGTGATATTTTAATTGATTACATTTTGCTGTTTATATATCTGATAGAATCAAAGAATTCCAATATAATATGTAATTGTTAAATTGAATAGAAAGAAATATAAAAAATACCAGTGATATTTGCTATAATCTTATATGTTTACTCAGATGATGACTAGAGAGGAGGAAGGAGAAGAAGGAATGGTTATTGGAGCGAAAGGCAAAGGGAGAGAGACGCGGAGGGAGGAAGCGGTCTAATGCTAACTGATTCGCCGGAGATAAAGGGAGCGAGGGACTCAAAGTCTGTCTCTGTAATCAGGACTCGGCACTGCAGCAGGGGTACGGTCTCCAGGGCCTGACACTGACCTGGAAGCTGCGAGTTCATCCGGTATGCTAGCACCGGTGCTCGTATCTGTCTTACGTATACGTCTTCGTACTGAGGGTAATACATTCCCCAGTGGGAAAACCCAAAACTCACAGCAATTGGGGTACTGTAAGTGCTATGAGCAAATCTTCTATCAATTATTTTTCAAGAGTTTGAAAAAGGGGTAGACAATTTTTTCTATAACTTGTGATAATGAAACATAATATCCAAAAAAATATATTTAAATAGATTTTCAAAATTTTATGAATAAACAATTGAATAATTATTTGTAGGCAGCCCATGTGGTGATATCATTGGACTCTGGCGTCTGGGGTTCCGAATTCAAGCTTAGAGGGAAAAATATTTTCTTATTTATTTGCTTCTGTTTAATCTTCTCGTAGTTAGCTTCACGTCTAAACTCCGAGGTGATTGGGCCTCTATCAGAATTTTTTTTTCTTATTTTCAATATATCATTTTTATATAGATTTGGAGATTTATTAATAGCACATTTAAAGTTAAAATTTTGTTTTGGAAAGCTTGAGAGTATACCTGGTACTTATACCTGGTACATATCTGGTATACACACCAGATATGTTCCTAAGTAGTATAAATAAATTGTTAATTAGCAATTTAGTATTATTTTAAGCCTCTTACGAACTCATCCAACTGTTTGCATAAAAAGAACCTAGATTTAGAAATTTTTCGCATTATTTTAAAAATTGCTAACAAAGGAGGGAAAAATATACAAAAACAATTGACATGTTTCAAAGATTTTGGGGGACCATTTTGCTTTCTCTAACTTTAGAGGATTGATGAATGAGACGAAAATCAGGATTAGAACATGAATTCCTTGAAATGTTTGGAATTTCCAAGTTAAGAGAGTGATATGGGATTCGTTGCAATCAGATAGCAGTCAAATAATTAAATCTGAAGATAGTTCTGATGCTTTTCTGATAGTTGTGAGGTGGAAGAGACATCAGAAAATCTCCATCGTATATACAAATTAGGGAGGGAGGAGGGGGAGTGGAGAAGGGCGAGCCGAATCCCGAATCTCGCTTGGAATATCAATCAGAATCTCCCTCGGATTTTCTAATAAGAATTATGTTAAGGACTGGAAGAGGAACATCCATTTGACACTCAGTAGGAAATTCTAGGAGTCCTGGATTCAAAGGCCTGAAAGATTTTAGCAGAAGGGGGGGAATAGCAAGCTTCTAACTGAGATTATTATATATTATGTGTGTGTTTGCTTTTTAAGGTGTATATTATATTTATCTGTACATTTCAGCTCTTTATATTGCTACTGTAGGACTTTGTTCGTATTTATCTTCTTGTAACGAGTATGTCCTTCTGGCTCTACCATATGCACTAGTCAGTGTTTTTTTATATCTGTTAGATGTACAATTTGATTAACAACTAATGCTAACTTACAAAATAAAGACAAATATTGACATCCAAAATGAACGAATGCCCAAATTGAATTTTCTGCCTCTATCCTACTATCATGAAAGTAAATATAAAACAATTCTGCAAGTAAACTGAACTTAATAATCTTATTCGAGCAAGGAATGGATTGAGTAGATGACTAGCCTCTAAATCGAAGGGAATTGAGAAAATTAGAGACTGATTGAAGATTTATTTTTCAGACAGTAATAAATAACTGATGGAGACTTTTCTTTCTTCCTAATTGAATCCCCCTTTCGTTCGGCTAAAGCGGGAAAGTAAAGCAAACTTAGTGAAGGAGATTGAGCCCCACTTCAAAACTTGATTTAAACTCAAGAAAAATTGAAACTGTTAATGAGTTTTCACAGAAATTTTCAGGACTTTAATTGCTTTCCTGTATTCAAATTTATCCAAAACAATACCTATTCATCAATTGGGAAAATAAATTTACTGTGAAATTGTCTCCAAGCATTCTTCTTATTTTAATTTTCTTTATGGTCACTCTTTCAGAAAAAATTCCTATTCAGGTAGGAGTTTATTCATGTAGAAGAATGCACACAGATTTTCAGTTTTCCTTAAGTCAAAATAACTTTTTCACTCGACACCACAATAAATTTTTTTCATTTATCCTGTAGCTCCTTTCAAGAGTGGTAATCAATAATATAAATATAATATAAGTAGAGAAAAGGGAACTCCGGATTGTAGTCCCTTATTGCGCTGCATCATTGATTGATTAATTGATTTTTAAAATAACTTTACGTACTTTAAAAAAAATCAATGAAATAATATTAGCAACAGCCGAAGCCAGTATTTAAAGCCAAACTTTAAGTATTAAAACAATATCTTAGAAAATTCAATATTGCCCTTGCGTTTATCCACTCCTATATCATTCTAAAAATAAAGCAAATTATTTGATGAAAAAAAGTCCAGAAAAATGGGGGAAAGAACATTTATTAATGACTGAATCCTTACAGATCCAAAAATGATTACTTGCAGTTAGGGGTAAAATTTCAGTCAATTTCAAAATCAGTGCAAATGAATTTTTACTAATAAAATTGAAAAACTAGCAACAACCCTTAGAATTTGTACTAATACACACAAGCTGCTGAATAATCCTTCCTCATAAAATGAATACTCAGGCGCATTGGATATTCAGGAAAAATACCTTAGCTTAGCTAGTAATTCGTTCCTTTATGACAAATCTAAAAATATATTTATTCTGGCATTCTACTTAAAATCTGAAAATGCTAGACAAATGCACAATGCGGATTTAAGAACCTAAACAGAAGCCTTCAGATCTATTGCTGTGAAAAACACACAACCAATAAACAGCTGGAAACCCACGATGAAATTCAGAACAACTGACTCGCAGATATTAGCTCCCACTTGGCCGTCCACCTGTTCTCCCACTCCACTCTCACCTGAATCTAAACATTCTTAGCATTATCTGAATCAGGACTATAACCAGACTGTAAAATATCCATGGCCCTATGCCACTACTTAATGACTCATTCTTAACCAGGTTTTCAAAAAAAAAATAGCAAACAAACTTTCTAAAATTACAGAACTTACGCCGAAAGGTTATATTGATGGTTCTATACAAAACGGACTACAATAATTGTATTGTAATAATTGTATTAAAGGCCGGCACAGATATATATTCCAAACGTCATTAAATACAATTCAAACTTTTCCTAGATTAAAAAATATATAATTCCGGTGTGAGGTGAACATACTGTATGGAGAAAATAGATTTTACTTTGTTTTCATTAAAATTAATAGTTGAAAAATTAAAATGATATTCTCTCTATAGTTTAAACTTTACCCTTCAAAATACGTTTAAACTGTTAAAATTGTTTCACAATAGTTTATATTCTTATACTTTGAGAAAAATTTATTTGTCATAATTATTGTATAATTGTAAAAATAGTAATTATTTGTCGTAATTTAAAGGATTCTACTATTATTAAAATTTGTGGTAATCCTTTTAAAAATTTGTTAAATAAATAAAAATAATTGCGATTTCTAAACCAATTTAATCACAATAACCTTATTGTAGCTTTATAGTTTTAAAATGAAAGTTTATGTTTTCCAGCTTAAGGAATTAAATTGAAAAAAATGCCTAAACATGCAATATCAATAATTATAATCCTATTATCCAACTTCCAACGAAAAATTTTTCATTAAAATATTTGTTTGCTGTTTATACATTTGAATACGTAGAGTTCAGAGTAGTAGATACTCTTTTTTTTTTTTCTCTGTTTTTCTGTTAGAGGTCCATCAAACGAAAAAATATCGCTCAAATGTATGTTCTTAAGAACTTTTGGTAAACAATATTATCCCAGTGGGCAGTGTTACTATATCTTAGTATTTATTTTCCGTATGTAAATAAGTTCGAAGTCACTTTTAGTAATTTCCTTACAATTAATGAGGGAGGGGGAGAACTATCTGTTCCACCAATTTAGTGAACAATATGTTTTCAACTTAACTGACGAAACTGATTCCTATAATTTAAACTTGTAACACGTAAAATCACTGTGATATAATTGTGATATAACTAAGTTTAGTAGCTTTTTCAAAGAATTCCACAGGAATGCAGCTGGAGCTTTTTTGATTTCCGAAATAAAAAATATGATATTTTCGAAAAATGCCTAAATTTTTTTTTATAGTTGAAATTGTTTCTGCAACAATTATAAGACAAGCACTGAAACGCATTTATGAAATAATATTTCCTGTCACGAAAGTTCCCACCATTTTAATAGATAATTTCGAGTATGTGCGACATCCCACCGACCCAACGGCAGGTCCGATGGTTTTTTTCCTCCCTTAACTCTTCTTGTAGTACTTCTTCTCTGTTGTATTGGAAGTCTCTGTCATCGTGTGATATCACCACCAGATTATCATTAAAAGCTAATAACTTAAAGCATACTCTCCTCAGACGGACACGGCCAAACGAGTACAATTACCTTCTTAGGTTCGCTTTGCGGAGGGAGCCATATGTGAAACAGATATGAATAAAAACGAATATGGCTGCATCACTGACGTACGCCTAACATAAAATAGAAAAAAAAATTCTGTAGAATATGCTTTAATTGATTTTATGAGTTTTAAATGATTCAGTGAAAATAAATCTTCAATTTAAGTCTGTTTTTGTGTACCTATTGCTACATTTGAAATGAGCTTTCCAGTAAAGTGTCGAACTGAATCGTTTTACGGTGGGCGGTGTTCGGTATTTTATCAATTTCCTGAAGGAAGATTAATAATTCGTGGAGCCCCCTTAAATCCCATTCTAAGGGGAAAAGACATCTTCATTTATTTATCAGCTGCGCCTCCGGTTGGACTGAATCGGGCGGCTTCCCTTCGATGTCCTTTGAGAGCTTGTAATTTTGTGGTCAGGCATTTTCCTCCCCGTTTATTCTCTGTACCTGCCACCCTTCTCAGGTGTTTTCTAAAATCTTCCACATTCTGCTATTCCTCATCTTCAATTTTCCTTTAACAGGCTATTATTAAGCCGCTATTTCAATGTGGGACTTTTTCAATTATTTTAAAATAAACACTCTACTGATTGTTGAAAGTTCTCCTTGCTTATTTAAATTTAATGATCTTTCATCTTCGCTGCTGGCCATCTTGAATAATTTATCTTTTAGTGCAAGTAAATAGTAATAAATATAAGAACGCGTTTATTTTATTTAAAACTTTATTATCTCCACGAGTTTTGCTTCTGATACTGAAGACTCTTCTGGAGATTTATTTTGAAGGGGCTTCAATATCAGACGCAAAACTAGTAGAGAAAGTATACCTAGGAATACTGAAGCCTTTTCAATTGGAACCTTCCGCTCCAAAGACTAAGTGTTGTAGTCAAATTTTAGTTTCAAAAATGTTTTAAATTAATTTCTATCAAATAATAACGTTTGAGGGTTTCAAAATGTATAATAAAAAAGAGCTGATCAACTATAAATACTCTCGCGGAGCAAATGGTACCGTTTTGTAACAAAGTGAAACCGTTAAATCATCATTCGATTCCTTCGGGCTGGCCGTCTCCCAATCAATCAGCAATTGATTTTTTTATCATGAAAAATTTCAAGCCAACTATGATAATTCAAATAAATTGTATTAGAAGGGAATATTTTCCTGAGGCATTGAAGCTTTGAGGTAATTTTTGTGTACGGTTGAATGTTGAGAATTCTAGAAAATGAAAATTCCATTTACGTTCAAATTTTGTATACGAAAGGCATGATCGCACTACATTAATTTGCCGTTTTACCTACACCGTGAGAGATTGTATATTGGTTTTCAGTGATTTAGAGATAAGTATTCTTTCCGAAATCTACTTTACTCTTGCCTGTGCTAAATGTATTTAAAATGTACATTATGAACGAAAAAAAAAAGTGAGCAAACGTATTGGAAATATATAAAGAATGTATGTATAAGTGGCACAACCTCTCGTCGCTTTTCTATCAATATCATTATTAATAATATTGTAGCTCAAAAATGATTAAATGAATAATAAAGATTAAATCAGAGATAAGATGTGTACTCTATTCTTGGATATTTCGATGGATGCAATTCTCCCTTGTTTGATTTCAGCTAAAAGCCTAAAAAAAATTGTATGTAAATAAGGACTAATTACTAACCTTGGCTGGTCGAATAGCTTGTGTCCGAGGGTTAAATTGATTTTTTGGCCCTAGGGTTCTCCTGAAGCATGAGCCGTCTGGTAAGTCCTCTTCCTCCTCTGAAAATTTATAATTACAGTGGATTAGGAATGGTTCATTTGTAGAATGAAAGCATTTAGAAGGTTTATTTAATAAATGAATTTACAATTCATTATGTAGATTTAACTATGAGATTTTGTATTGCATACAATCTGGTTCTGATATCTCTGAAGATGAGAAATTGTTTTAGATTTGTTTAGGCAAAATAAAGGATCGCAACTCAGTGTATATCGCCAGTCAATTATTGAGCCGTCAATTTGAAGGGAAAACAGTTCCAGTTCAAATATTTAACGCCCATTTCCGGTGCAGTCCTGGTGTGGCTAGGTCGATGGATTCTGTGCAATATTGTGAAATGCATGTATAACAGCCAACAGCTCACGTTATCTAGCTTTATCAAGACCCCAGAAGAAATATTTCAATCCATTTCTTTGGGGTTAAGTCTACTTCTTATCTACGGCAAACGACTTTCAACAAATTCACATGCTATCTCGGCAGCCATTTCCAATGTATTATTCACCCGCCTTAAAGGGTATACCCATTGAAAAGCGTACATATTGACATTAGATCTTTGTTACAGACGTAATTTATATTAATAGTAAAATAGTCTAGTCTAGAATTGTAACTAATGATAAATTTTGTACATATCTGGT
>KZ809419.1:55826-68132 GCA_000696205.2 Oncopeltus fasciatus
TTTTTTTTTTATTTTTTTTTTTTTTTTTTTTTTTTTTTTTTTTTTTTTTTTTTTTATGAACTAAAGAAATTATAATAGACGCCTATACAATAGGTTAAGGAAAACAACTAGTACCATATTCTGTTTTGTCTTTAAAAAAGTGGTGAGTCACAAAACACAGCAAAATATATTTATAATATTTTCCTTAAAAAGGGTTAACAATTTGGGTGGGGATACACCCAGGTTGTAGCGGTTAGTAGAGTGCGTGACTTTCATGCTAAACCTTCTAGGTTCCTATCTCTCGGCTCCTTCCCCTTAACGTAATCAGGAATATACCAAGTTCAAATCTCCGGCTCACGGTATAAGTTGCAAATTTACTCGCCAGGTAGCCCACTAGTCGTGGCGCTAGAACATAATTTGTGCCTGAGTTAGGTATAACACTCATATGAAAGAGGATTGAACAGTTTTGGCTTTGCCCCTTCTTATTTTTATTTTTATTTTTTTTTTATACATTTAATAAGCTCTTTCAGCCAACAAAGAAAAACACTACAGAAAATCTCCCTAGTTCTGGAAAAACTAAGGATATTGTAGGGTATATAGGCCTATTGATTTTTTTTAGGTCATAAATATTAAGATACCAAACCATTCCTCATTTTATGTTTTATAGGTCTTTCTCATTACTCAAACAAAGGTTACAATATTTTTCAATTTATTCTTTCTCTTAAGCTGGAAACGGTAATTTTCTCCGAGAAAACTTGTTCGCAGAATATTGTTACCATCTCCGAAGAAAAGCAAGTTATTGATTAAAATTCTACATAATGAGATATAATACATTAGAAATTCTCAAAATGGCTCCATACATTTTTTTTTTAAATACAGAAGAAATTTTTTTTTTTAAACAGCAACAAATACATTATAGTTTTTTTGTTTTTTTTTTATTTGCGTGTTAGCCTCCCTTGCAACCACTTAGGGTCATGGAGGAAGGGGCTATCTACAGGTTGCCACCCTATTTTAAACACCCATGGCTCAGGACAAGCTTCTATATTATAAATAAAAGATTGACCTGGGCGGGATTTGAACCCGCAGCGTCAGGATTGCGAGACCCGTTCGGGTCCCCTGAGCTAGCCTGGCGCCCCTACATTATAGTTTATTCGGTCATCAACAAAACCCTCTCCCCTTGAGAGATATCAGTCATTAACGAAATCATTCAACTGTTAGAAAAAAGAGTTTAAAAACATATTTGGTTTTTTTTTTAGAAAACTGTTCAAAAATAGATAAAAGTTTAAACGAATATATTTACAAGCACAATGTAGGATCAGTAAAGATTTGTTGAAATGTTTTAAAACTCGTTTAATGGGGCAACGGGAGTAGCTAGATTTCCTCAAGATAAATGTGCTAAAATATTAGTAGAGAGACTATTGTTCATCGGATCCAAGAAAGCAAAATTCTTGTAGAATAAGTGTCGGCTTTCCATTTCTTTCTCAAAGTCTTACTTCTTCAGAGGAACCGATTGCAAAATTAAGGGTTTTCATTTATCAAAAACAAGTAACGTGTAAAAGTGATGGGACTCCAGCGCCTACTTGCGTGGGCCATCCTAACAAGCAATACTCCGAGGTGGAGGGGGAAACATTCACTCTTACTTTAATTTTTGTTAAAACATAAAAAAAGTTAATTTATTTATTTAAACCCCCCTCCATGATTCCGTTTTATATTTCTTCCTCATATGAATGAACTTAAAATTATCAGAACTCTGTTTCATTTTAACTATTCAATCAAATTTTTTAAATTTTACTACTAAAATAGTATATAAATTTATTGAGGGAACCTTTTCATCTCAACTTATTAATACTAAAAGTGTTCCTGATTCTGGGTGAAGTAGTAAATTGTAATCCTTACGTAAGCCATATCTAATAGAGAAAATTAGGCTACTTAATAATTTCTGTCCTGCTACAAGGTACTCAATTAGGGCTGGATACTACAATCATTCAAAATTGATGCACACAAAAAAAAACAAAAAAAACTTTAGTGTGCTTTATTGAACTGAGGGAGTATTGAACCTGGGGCCTTAGGGTCAAGAGTCCATTACTGCAACCATTGGATCACCAATACCCCCTTCACCAATTTGCCTACTTAAATTTTGATTCTTGTTGTGTAAAGACTTCGATTCACTTCTGAACCAGATGCTGAAGATGAAAAGAGTGTCTCATGTGAAACCACTCACTGAGTTCCCCTCTTCAAGATCGAGGAGCGTTTTGCTTCGGTTCCCTAACTGTTGTATTCTGGATCTGATAGCTATTTATGCTGGCTCAAATTGTCAAAATTTTAGTAAAATAGCATTTATTAGTTACCANTTATTGTTAGACAAGATCGAATACTAATTTGAGAAAGGGACATATTTTAAACATAGCTTTATTAGGTTTACGGGGAAAAAAAAACACTAAAATAAAACCCCAGGTGGAAAACACATGTTACGATGTATTTATTCGTGATTCACGGCGCAATAAATTGGCTAATACGGCTGATTATTTCCAGGAGAAAACCAGAAATATTTTGGATCATTACAAGCAGATGCTTTTTCGCAATTTTTATTTGTTTTTTTTTTCACTTGATATAGTGCTTAAATCTTAGATCTCCACATACTGTTTGGAGGAGTAATCTAAAGTGTTCTGTTTCAATTTATTCAATTTTCCTTAATTTTTAGATATTCTATTAATTCTTCCTTAACATCCGAAAGGAAGGAAATTAATTCCATAACAGGTTTTAGCTCATTTTTTTGTATTAGTATAGCATTCCCATTTGATCTATGTAAACAGTTTTTTTTTTTCATTTTCCTCTTCTAATAAAGATTTACAAAAATTATTCAATTATTTTTCACTTTCTGGGAAAAACCATTTTAATCTTTTGTTTTTTATGTTTAATATCTTTATCATGGAAATGTTTTATCGGGCATATATAACAATGGCTTTCTTACCTAGGCAAATAAATATTGGTAGTCGTTGTTGAATTGCTGTCCACGTCGGCGCCATTTTGAAAGACATCAAAGAGGTTGCTAGTTGTAACGCTATGGGGGTAGTGAGCATCATCACCCTTCTTAAGTTTTTCCTTTTGGGGGAGGAAGTTGTAGAGCCATGTTTCGCCAGGACAAAAGCAGACTTGAGAAAACAGGGTTGTGTACACATCCTCGAGAGTGGGACACAGGTCTTCAGACTACTAAATCTTAACTAGTACTCATAATAACAATTCATGAAGCTCACAAATAGCAGAGGATCATTACATGACTCTAATTAAGAAGTAAAAATTATTAACTATTTGGCTTTATTCAACCCTTAATGTATATCAACTCTTGCGACAAGTAATTATTGCAAATAAAACGTTTGATTGCAGAAAAACAGCTATTAAAGATATACTAAGAAATTAATTTTCAGCTTGGAGGAGTGATTCACATATAGGCCTTTTAACGTATCCCTAAATAAATATGACTTTTTTTTCCCTTTATCTGATGGATCGGAGGGAGCTATAAAACATTTTATTTCCATTCCTATGAGACTGATTAAAAATTTAATTAGCTTAGAAAGACAACACGTGCTAGAGAAACCTAATATCTGTGATTATTTACATCTCCACAAGTCAAAGGTAATCTAACTCGTAGAGAAATCCCTAACTACTTATTTGTTCAATAATTATTTATTTTATCAATTTGAACCCATTTTTAGCTTACTTAAATTTTTGTAATATATATATATATATATACTACATAAAATTGTATTTATGCAATAGACAATTTTAAGACATCCATAAAAGTTTAGGCCCGTCTAGACCAAAACTTAGTGGTTGTACTTTTTAGATTCATTGTCCTCTCCGTTTAAGATACATTTTATAAAAATTTACTTTGTATGCGCAGCTCTTGCGTGGTAAACTTTTTTTTTTTTATCAAGGATAGGGTTTCACCTAAACACCATAGCTTTATGTGGCAATTTTCATTCCCTTTAAAACCAGATAACTTGATTTTAGAAAAACCTCTGTTGTTATCAACAAACTTAATCTTTCATTTGCGTTAAAAAATTGCATTAAAGACAGTTTTGTTGCTCATAAACAATTCAAGTCAATTTTACAGTTCAGTTAAATAAACAAGCAGAGAAATCTATTGATGTTTATATATATATATATCTGNAAAATATTTGATGTCACTTGAAATGAAAACGAAAGGCTTAGTTCGTATTGAGAAAAATCACAAATGGATCACCTAAAATTTCAAGCGTGAGTAAATCTTTTTTATGCGGGGATTAGGTATTTATTTTGATAAATGAAACTGATATTAATAACGCTGATAATACTTATATTCATTGATAGAAGATATGGTAAGAGTGCGGTATGCTATGAGATTTGATATGATACGAATATCGATGTGATATCGGAATATGATACATGTGTGGAGGACTACATGACATGAAAAGTTCAAGTGTAAATATTCATCAACTGTGATGCTAAGGAATTTGCTCAGTTTTTTTTCCCCATCATTTTCGAATCCATGCGGTCCTCACCTTATGATTGCTATACTGCGCTTACGTTAGGTTACAGTTTTTTCTAGTAGCGCTTTAGGTAAAGTGAACGGTTGGCGGCACACAAAAAAAAACGGTAACTTCACACCGAGAGCCATTAGGGTAAGTCTCCTCGGTAAGCGTCGTGCGGCGGCGAATTCATAGGGGTTCGTGTTTGGATAGAAGAGCGCTAACTAGATTATGATTGCGTGCGGTGTGCGACAAAAACTTCACTAGCGAACTCGGCACACTTCCGGCCCTCCTCCTTTCATGATTGAACTATAACAAGGGCTCGACACACGACCAAAAGGCCTCGCCATGTGGCTCCTACTGTCTCAGCAGTTCGCCCTTCAAGCCCATCAGAAATGCCTAACGTTGAAATGAACTGAGCCGAAATCGAGCCGTCTCGAATGAGGAGACTGTAAATGCACAAATATAAATTGTAAGAAATGCATAAGGATACAATACAATTAAATGCTAAATATATACCGAGAGATGAGAAAGGAGAAACATCAGAAGAGCGGTAACCGGAGAGCCATCAGTAGGTGTTTCCCCGTTGGCTTATTGAGAGATATTGGAACAGACAGCGAAAATGTTATTCTTGTTCTGCCGATCACAAATGGAGGCGGGATTAAGATTAATTTGCAAATAATCCCAAATATCTTTTTTTTTTAAGGCAAAAAAGTATTTTTCTTAATGTTTGGAATCCACCTTTTCCTTAACAGAATTTCCCCTCCATCGTTCTTCTTTTCCACTTGAGTAAGATCATTGAAGAAAACCATAGTCTTTATCATAAAAAAGAAAGAGAGAGAGAGAGAGAGAGAGAGAGAGAGAGAGAGAGAGAGAGAGACGTGATTGAGTAAAGGGTTAGTAAGTAAACTTGTAGTAATGCAGAGGAGATAAAGGACAGGTAACTAATTTACAGAAAATATGTAATATAAATTTGTATAAATGCAAGAGGATATTTAAAAGTAATAACATATTTCCCTTGCAAAATATTTTAGAGTTATTTAATAAATTTAAATTTGATTTTTTATGTGTTAGTCTTGATAGATGATTTACTATTTTTCATCAATATCTCTTAAAATACCCTTCTCAAGCAGAAGTGTCCGCGTCCTTAGCTGCATGCTGTTTGTACTTGGCCTTACTTATTTGACCCTAAATAAACACATCGATGCCTGAGATAGAAAAACTAAAAGTCTTAAATTATTAGGGCTTCATTGTATAAAACTAAATGCTAACTAGCCATTTGAATAATAATTTGAACACTGCATTGAACTCTATACCCTCAATAGCGTGGATTATAGAGGAACAGAAAAAATACGAGCGTTGCCTCAAAACAAAATAATAACAAACATTGCTACTTATGATGTACATAACAGAAAAAACAGAATTCCAATTCTTTATATGACTGATTCATTTGGCACTCTCCACTATGATATTTATACTATTAAATGTATTCGCTAATCGGTGCTAGTGTGTGTATGGGTGTGTGTATATATATATGAGTATATAATAAGAGTAGAATATAAATAAATAGAACAACATATCGGTACCATAAGCAAAAACAAAACAAAATATTACATTTTTGGAGAATTACTGGTTATTTGCCAGGGAGACTACCTTTCTCCTTTCATATTTATATTATATTATCTCCACCTGCTCCTAAGGTTTTTGTGTGGGTGTGTGTTTTTGTGAGAGTGCGTGCGCACGAGTTCCCATGTTTCATTATAGGATGGATATAGAAAAGAGTAAATTTCTAATTTCATGTAACAAGTTGAAAAGGCAATGAGGATAAACCTTTACAGATTAGCTTTAGAATATTCGGGAGTGGTTCGTGGTTGAAGCTTTTAACATTCATAAATATCTTCATTAATATGCCCTTTCCGTTTTTCACTTACTCGTCCAAAGGGTTGCAAATAAAAAAATTAAAAAGAAGCTTAATTGCCAAATTTAAAAAATTTTTTTCATGCCAAAATAAACAAGAAAGTTATACTTTCTACTATTGTTAAATGAATTATAGTTAAACTACGATACAGTCAAAATTAGAAATTTGAGGAAGAATGCATGTTTTGAATCTAAATTTCTTAAGCTTGTGAAGAACATTTGGGCACTATCAATAATTAGTCTAACAATAAATGTCAACTTCCACGACGAAGTAAGCGGAACAGCCAGAATTCATAGATAAGCCAGTGCGACAAGACATTAAAAGTTACTTAATAGTCGCCGTTAACACGATGCTGAACGTTACCTGAAGGATAGGTAATCATCCTGATAAGAGGCTTACCTAAAACAACAGTCATACATCCCTAACAAGTTTGCGAGGAGTAATGAGAAAGGGTTGGTTTAGAGGCCTGGGATGACAATGGGTCCTCGTTCTATCGCACGCTTCGCGATAATGGTGGTGGGGGCTTCACTCTACACACCTCCATAAATACGTCAGCTGTTTTAGTAGGCCGTTAATGCCAGACACCTTAACCGTCTAATTATCGAGGCGCTAATTTATCGCTCTCTTACACTGGCTACTATCATAAACCCACCAGTTATTTTCTAATAAAATACTTCATAGGGTCAGGCAAACAATGCAGGCAGAGTACTAAACCAAGACTGAAGACCACTTTTCTCTCAGCAAACCGTTTTTTAGATATAAAAAATATTTCTTTTTTTTTCAGATGGAAACATCTTCTTTGATAACAATATAATTCACCTTCAACTAAACAAAGCTTAGTGACATTTAATTTCTAGTCCCAGTTCTGCATAAGAGCACACGGACTGCTTTTAGGAAAAATGGTTTTTCAATGTCACCGTTTAACATCATCCACTTTTAAATAAAATATTAAATGCTCAATTATTCGGTCTAAAACAGACTAATATGACTGATCCACATAATGTATATTTAGATTTTAAGTCTACATCAAAAGCTGAGTTTTGAGAATAGGAAAAATGCGTACTATACTATAGTATCAATATAGTTATAAACTATAGCTATTGAAATAAGAACAATTTAGGGCAAAAAAAAGGCAACACTAACAAAGATATAGACAAAGATTACCACTTTTCCTAACCCCCTTTCGTCTCGATATATTTCAGTCATTAATGAACGGTACGTAAAAAAAAAATAAAAATAAAAAATTATGGATTTTTTCCTGGTCATCATTGTTGAAGGTAGGCAATAACGAGTCCACAAAACGGATTTCAGCGAATTTCCTGGAAGTTAAGCCATTCACATTTGTATCATAACACGACTTTTGAAAAACTAATATTTAAAATATGGCTAAATCTAGTACTTCTGTAAGTCTATTGAGACAACAATATTCAGGTGTTTCTCAGATTCTGCTTCGAACTCACTTAAACTAACCTTCATTTTCCTAGAGAAAAGGAAATATTCTTGCCGAATGGCCACTAATTTGTCAGTTAAAAGATCATATTTTGTGGCTTCCTAAAATGATCTCTAAATATTAGTTTTCTTTTCATCCTGTCTGGTCCAGGAAAACAGAAAAATGGTTCTATACTTTCTTTTACGTGAATTATCACCAAGGTCAATAAAGGCTTTTGGCTTACTTCAATCTCGGCGTGTATTAAAGTAAAACGATTGACCCTATAGATCTCGGTGATATATCTATCTTGATAAATTTAACGGGTAACTCAACAAGCTACTAAGCAGCAAGTCAACCTTATCTGTGACTAAAAAACTTATTATTAACAAGTCACTAATCAGACCCATTTAGATATACGGAGTTGAACTGTGGAGTGCAGTTAAACCATCCAACATCCATAGAATCCAAAATCCTAAGAAACATAGTTAATGGTACATTATGTCACGGTACGTATTATGTCACAGACTCCATTATCCACAATGAACTAGTTATTCGTTTAAGTTTTTATTATGTCTCGTTTTATTAAATTTTACCCAAGCCTTTCATCGTATGACAATGTCTTAGTCCTAAACCTATCTAATATTACCCATTCTGACAGCCTACCATGTCACCTGAATAGAAAATGGCCGCTTGACCGCTTTATAGTCAGCTCTTCATGAAATTATTTATAAATATTGTATATATTTCATTAGGTATGTATTTATTTCATTCAATAGGAGTGCTGACACTTGCCAGTTTCCCTATCCTACAAAAAACATATAATTTAATAATATTTTTATTTTTTTAAATTATTATTATTGACTTTTAATTAGTTTTATTATTACTGTTATTATGATTTTTATCTAATTGTTTATTTATGTAATATTATTATTTACCTTATTTATCTGAATTTAAGTTGTTCATTTTTTCTTATATTAATTATTACTGTACATATTTATTATATCATTTGAGAAGAAATTACAAGATGCACACTGTTCAGGATGAAATTCGTCATTCAAGTGTTTATAATAATAATAAAATGTGTTTTTATGTACATGTTTCAGATCGCAATTCTTTATTTTAAAATAAAGAAATCTTATTCAGCATTAAGGGTTATTTTTTAAACTGTTTTATGAGTGTGTTATTGCTGAAATCCACCAAAGAGATCAAATTGAAAATTCTATTCTAACAGTTTAAAGATAAAAATGCCGTCATCTAAGCATATTTTCCGTTTTTTCATAAAAGTTGGATATAAATAAAAGTAAATTTCTTAACAAGCGCTTTGCATAGAAATGTTATAGAACATAAAAATTAGAAATTAAATTTTAAATCTAGTATGATCTATTCACTTATTCATAACTAAAATATCAACAAAGATAACACCCCCTCTCTCTCATCCGATTTGAATTCAAAATGAATTCTTTGAAGACAAGTGAAGTATCTCACGGTTTTGAAAGCCTCTTTTTAGCGTACTGCCCCTACGGAAGTTTAAAGGATATAGACTGAAAATTTACATTAAAACGAAAGAAATCTCCTTCTTTCCATGCCGGTTTATAAAAGTTTTCTTCTTTCTACAGGTGTCCTTATATTTTCCCTCGGCATCACATCCTCCCCTACCCTCCATTAGCTCCAGGGACGATATAAATTGCCATCATCCCCCCTTGGCCATGTGGGTGAGGGTATTAAAACACGTCTGGCGTTTTATTTAACGTACCCTGCTATTCTCCTGAGCGGGAGACACCTCATACCCTTGGCATATCGCCGTCTCCCAGGCCCCTCATTCCCCTCTTGGTCTTCTTCATATTTTAGTGATGCTTTATTTCAGAGGTTGATTTACTTCTTCTTTAGGAGATGTTGGGGTTGAGCGTGGAGCAACGGCAGGAACTGATAATGAGAACACCCAGCCATTTATCTTCTACGTCTCGCTTTTACGCCACATACTGAACTTCTCCTTCCTCTCTCACCGTAACTTGGAATTCTATTCGAAAGAATAGGTTGAATGTAAGTGAATGAGAAAATAAACCGAACTGGTCTTTTAGTTTAACAAATACATCTGTTAATTAGCTTAAATTATGTCGTTAGTAGATACGATTTTTAAAAAATTGTAGGTCCAGCAACCGTAATTTCAAATTTAAAACATAGGAACAAGCTATTTAGTATTAAAACTGTAGATATCATTTAAATGTGCTTTATGAAAAGAGTACCTACATGCGAATTCAGTGTCTCATACAAATGTTTGTAATTATTATTAGTTATTGTTATTTATTTTTGACCTTTCGCCTTCCAACAAGAAATAGTCTTTATAGTTTATTTGTTATATAGTTCGATTTATGTATGATAATTGTTTGTATTTGTGGACAGGAGTTGGCATGTACTTGTACAGTGTCATATTAGATTAAATAATTAATATATAAACTGAAAATGAATTCAATTGCTCTTATGAAGAAATATAGTTAAAACAAAACAATTAATCCTAAAATTAGTAATAACATCACCCTAAACTCTGAAGAAGATGACATCATAAATGAGCAGTTCTATTTTCCTAAGCGAACAGCAAGACCAGTAAACATCAATGTAACCTCCCCAGGGCAAGAACAACACAAGTGTCTGTCTCCTGAAGCCGATTATCCCTTCAAGACATTAAAAATGATAGCCAAAAAAATATATACGTGTGTTTGTTTGTTTTTTTCAAAGTGACTTATAGCTGTTAAATGCAAAATGAAAGGTTAAAATCGTTATTATGCACAATTAAATTGAGAGAGATTACCTGACTTTTCTTAGATTTTAGACAGGGAAATTGAACAGTGGAGGTTTACCTGTACCGTAAATTTTAATTATACGGTTTTTCTTCCTCTCTAAAATTGTAAAGCCCACATGGTTGTTCAGATGTTTACCACTTATCCGCCGCTTTACAAAGGGGTAAGACCAAGTAAGGGATAAGACAGGAGCAAGTAAATGAGTCTTCCGAAAATCCTACGAGCCTAGAGAGAGTGAAATTCCTCCAAAGCACACCTTCTGGGCTATTTCTCACGAGAGAGAGCGGGTGGCGTGCGGCCTTTCCGGAATGATGAGGGAAGCCTCCGAGAATAATAGCTTAAGTTTGGAGTGTTCATTTATTTCCGCTAAGACTGAGCTTCTCTTTCGTTCAGCAGCTTTCTTTATACTGCAGGCACGAGGGAGGGGGGGGGGGCACATTAAACAGCACATCGGAGACTGGGAGCAATGAGTGTTGCAGGTCTCGTCACTAAGGCTGCCTAGGCTAGAGTGTTCTAAGGGGAACTCCGGAGGAAACATTCATCCTCTATTCTTCAGCTACAACTAGGATATAATACAAGTAACAAGTGTTCCTCGACGAAAAATATTTTAGAATATAATTGTTAGACATTACATTTTAAAAGATTATTTTTCATTAATTAAATCGAAAGCGTACATTTTTCTTTACTCTAATAATAACGAAAATATTACACATTTAATTTTAATCTCCCTCTAAAACTCTTTCACTCTCGGACTATTTTAACCATTAACGATCTCGAATAACGAATATAATTTCTTAATTATTAAACTTGCTGACTAACAGATATATATTCAAGCAAAACTTATTTTTAGCTTCTCCTAAGTGGGATCTGTAATAATATTTTCATAAGGCCTATCGAGGTACTAAAGTGAATAGCTTGATTTTCCCAACAATCTTCATTTATAAAAATAAGGTAATTATTCAGCATCGGTTGCGGCTTATTTACATTCCATGACTGTATATACAGGTATAGGTATATACCTATTTGGAATGTATATTACATATTTATATTTCATGATTTTATATAAATTTCAAGTTGGAACGTATATATTCGTGACTGTACACTTGCATTACAAATTTAAACTATATGCCCAGAAATATTGTAAAAAAAAGAATAATTTACATGAAAGTTTAATAATTTTGTTTTACTAAGATTAGTTTAGTTTCAATCATGATTTCTAGCCGTAAATCATTTAAATTTCTTTGAGCGTAAATAAATAAATCAATTTGGCACCCACTCTTGATCAACTCAATAAGGTGATTTATTACATGAATAATTATTTTAACCTAAAGGGTTATTATCACTACCAATGAATATAGAACTATCGTACTTTCTATTATCCGTCTTCATTGGTTTCTGCAAACCAGCAGTTGAATACAGACAGTGACAGTGAACACATTTATACGGCCACGAGGATGGATAATTGTCCGAAAGCGCTCGCCAACAAAAGATGGTTTGCAGAAACCAATGAAGACGGATTACAAAAGGTATGATAATTATTTTAATGTTGATCATCAAATTATAACTATACAAATTATTACGATGACGTAACTTTTGAAGAATTTTCGCTGTTCTTCACCGATTCTACATTGAAGAAACTAAAAAAAAATGTAATAAGTACAAAATTTTATATATATA